>JAAIXJ010000711.1:0-28091 GCA_013403705.1 Heliconius hermathena | reverse complement strand
ACACATCTACACGCCGTTCCCCACTTTCTGCCGAATTCTGGAGGCATTGCGTGTTGAGTGGCAGAACTCAACGCCGCGTGATTTATTTTATTTTTTTGATTTTATATAGTTTCTATTATTCATAATTAACTATGTTATTTATGTGTATAGCCATGCATATTTTATTTTATTTATTTATTTATTTTTAACTTGTACCCAAGGTACATACTGTTACAATATGTATAATATTCCATATACCGGAGGTAAGTCTGACAGTAGATACAAAGAGTTATCAAAACGATTCACTCAATATAATAAAGCATTTCTCAATTAATGACTATCACTATCCAATACATAAATATTTTTTCAATTAGAATCAGTGGTTCCTGATTCTAATTGAAAAAATTAAAAAGATTAGCAAGTTCAACTAAATAAACTTTTCAGCTTACTTACCAGTGTAGATGTAAATAGGATTAAAACTGATAATAAAAAAAGCAATTTATACAAGCATATTAATAAAAACATAGCCTTAAATATTACAATTTTTTGAGTATTTACTGAAACATATACTTTTTTATAATGTATAATATTATGACAGCGTATTATATACATCAGATAATTTCAGCAGGTTTTCGTAAACTAAATTGTTCAAATAACGTTAAGTGGCCTCAGGCTTCTGAATAATAATCCTAAGCTTTGTCCACGGTGGGATTTATTGCATAGAAAAATCACGAATTTACAGGCTTAAATAAAAGAGACTCAAGTTAGTTAAACATTGTATTAAATTAAAATGATATTCCTTTTATGGTATCCATAGTTAAGTTCGACGCAAAGCGCGGCGTTCAGTTCCGCCACTCAACACGCGATGCTTCAAGAATTCGGCGTAAAGTGGAGAACGGAAGTGTAACGGGGCATGGAGTGTCTTAATAGTAGGTTCCTAGATCCTCTTTGTCTACTTTGCTATGAACTATATATAGCGTGAAGCTTAAAAAAATATAATATATGTAGGTAGGTATATACAATGTAACATTTTTATATATTTTAAAATAAGCAAAAAAAATAATGAATGTCAGTCAGGCCAGCGCAGGGGCACAAAGTGTGACTGTAAGCGCGACTGATTGTGGCTTCATTCCCCACTTGAGGTAATTAAATATTTATTTAAATTTATATTTCCATTTCTTCGCTCTGGTGTCGAGTAAAACCGCGGCGTTGAGTTCCGCCACTCGGCACGCAATGCCTCCAGAATTCGGCGGAAAGTGGGAAACGGAATATCTTAACAGGTTTCCTACTTTGCTGTGTGCGGGACACAGTGTGAAGCTGAAGCAAAAAAATATTATACTAAATTTATGGTAGCTTTATGAGTTTCTGCCATTCTGTGTTTTATCAAATTTAAATAAAGAAATAAAAGGAAGCTTTGTGGGATTGTGATGTGGAAAGTGTTCGCTTAAAAGTTTTATATTTAAAATTTTAAATGTACAGTTTATATTTAAATTTAAAGTTTTAATTGCATAAATTAGATATATTATTGTATTAGGTACATGAATAAATAAATAAATATTTGTGGTTAGTAGGTGCTTTTTAAGGATTTTGGTGAAACCTAAAATAAATGAGCTGATAAGTGTTTTAATAATTTATGAAAATAAAAAAATGTGACTATTATATAATTATAAATAATTAAAAAAAATAACTATTATATATTGAAGGCTAATAACCATAGCGTGTTTTCTATATGAAATATATTCAATTTACAATACAAATACAAATAAAGTATACATATAATATTGTGTTGGAAGAATAAACAGTTATAAATATGGCTAAAGGCTTTGTTACGATTATTTGTGCGATCTTATACTACTGAAATTCAACGAGTACATATAGAGACTCAAAGTGAGTAAATTGGTGCCCATAGCATGAAACCTATTATATACCTATAATATTTTGCAAATTTAAGCTACCTTGAAATCTACAAATATCTGAAAGGTATTGGGTAGCTTACGATCAAAATGATAAATAGAATCTTAACCACGTCACGCATCACGAATTAAACTTTATATATTAAATATATTTTACAAAGTTTATTTTCAAAGTAGAAAGACAATCAAAATTTGTAAAATGTCCTTAAATACTACAATACTTGGAATGTTTATCAAACAATCTTGAATAACTGCTTAAGCGAAGCGAAATTTAGCGTCAAATGTATGAAGTTAAAATGATTACTAACCTGGCTTCGAAAATATGAAACTATGAATATTTTGCATTTCAAAATATAAATTCGCTTGCAAAGCGTAAAGCTCATTTATATCAAAATAAGCTACCCATGTTGAAAATTAAAAGCTTTTGCAACTTTCGTTGGATTTTATAGTGCAATGAAGCTTCTGTTTGAGTCTCTTGAGGATAAGTCTCAGTACCATTGACTAGAATATCATTCTAAGGTTTTGATTCAGAAAATTGGCATAGTTACATCTCTGTGAATTCCTATTGAATTTTTACATTCTTTAGATTTATCAAAGTGATTGTTCACTCACTCTCAATATTTTTAAGATAGATAAAAAGTAAAAAACGGAGTGTCTAGTCTAGTCTAACGGAGTAACCAGGTTATATGTTAAAATTCTGGAATACAAAAAAAACGGTCAAGTGCGAATCGTACTTGCCCACCGAAGGTTCCGTTAAATTTCATTATGTTAGGTGAACAGAAAATACCCCATAGGTTTTGGATTTAGCGGCGAATGAAGTTGACAAATTTAAGATTGTGCTCGTATGCACACATTTTATATGAAGTTAACTATAAATATAAATTTATAATGTTTTTTTTCTCTGATATACCCATAAATATAATATAATTTCGGATATTTTTCTTTGTTTTTAGTGTATGTCCAATTTTTTGCAAAGTGATCCTATAAGTGTTCTGTGTTTTTTCTTTTGAGGTATGGAACCTTAAAACCGTTTAAAGACACCACGTTTTCATGCCCGCTTTGCTTGTTGATTTTTATCTGAGTTAAGATTATTAACCCGGCGAGAGTGTGGTGGGGTGTGACATACCCCTAAGACAGTTCATAACCCTATATCATTTTAATTCGCGATGTTACATTTTAGCGACTTTGTGTAGCTGGAGGGAAAGGATGGTGGGAGTGGAAAGTGGCGTGATCACAGTGTTGCGTCGGCCAGTGCTCGGAATACATGCGTGCAAACGTATGTGGGGTAAGTCACATCCCGCCACATACTTTGTGTATACATTTTGTGACATTTTTTTTATCTTTTGCTTTGGTTTTATTTATTTTTGATTAAAATTTTATTTATCTACGATAACAACAGCATATTTTACGTGAAATGCCCTTTATTTATTTGCCAATTACTGCTTTTTTTTAGGTTATGAACAAAAATGTCAGTAGTAAGCAGTGAAAGAAGACTTATGTTATTGCTTAACGAAATTTTAGAGCATTCTTCAGATGAAGCCAGCTCTCAACTCTTCACCATGATGATAAAATTGATGAGAGCACTGGAGATGAGAAAAAGCCGATCGCCAATAAAAGGAATAAACGTACAGAATTCCTCCGCAATTTGGGATTGAGTTTGGTTTATACGCATTTGCAGTTACAAGGAGATCAAAAAATATTCAATATTAAGAGTACCGCTGCGTCCAGTAGCCCAAAATGAACCCGGACGATATACTCGATGTGCAGATTGCCCACGCAAGCAAAATCGCAAAACAAAATACGCAAGTACTGGGTGTGGAAAAGCCACATGCGTACATCATGCAATTTTTTCTTGCAAAAAAAGTACTGATTTTGAATGAAAGTACTATAGTGTTCCTAAACTATTTTATAATGTTTTATGCTCTTATTTTGTGTAAGATCTTATGTTCTTTTAAGTTTTTAGAGATTTTTTTGTTTAAATAAGACTTGTTATTTTTTATTATTTTTTAAATAGAGGTTAACATTTTTGTTACCAAAAACAAGTGCCTTAGATCTCATTATGTGAATTAATAAAAATAAATTTAATTTACTGTATATTTAATTTTCTTTACACGTAAATATATACCTAATATAATATATACCACTTATTTCATTTAATTTAATTGAAAAAAATATTTTAAGTGCCGATTTGTTTTCGGGTATGTCACACCCCGCCACATACTTTAAGTAATTTTTCTTCACCACACTCCCGCCGGGTTAAAAAAACAAGGCGAGTTATGCTCGACCACTAAGGGTTCCATAGAATAAAATTAAAGGTCTTGAGCTTTTCTGATTCAAGCTTATCTTAGCTAAGCTAAGCTGAGCTCTGGCTAAGCTAAGAAATGAAAAAATCTCACTTGTGAGGAATGAAATTATCTCACTTGTACCAAATTTTGCGCCTCTTTTAAAGCTATAATTTTTTAGGATTTAACCAAAAAAAGGTCAACCGGAAGTACGCTATTAATTTTGATTCCATTTACAGTGTCAAAATACGCATTTTTTGCGACATAAACGGCCATGTATATTTTTTAAGTAAATGTAGAAAGACGTTTTTTTCAGGAAATCATGAGGCCATAGATCTGAGTATATGGTTTAAATTTCAACTTGATATCTCCAAGCGCTCCTGAGATAAAGGCTTTTGACAGACAGACAACAAAGTAATCTTATAAGGGTTTCTTTTTCTTTAATAGGTACGGAATCCTAAAAATAATTTAAGTAAATTTGATAGATGAAAATATTTTTCGAAATCAAAAAACATGAATTTAACGCATATCAAAAGTATGCAGTGTACAAAGATCAGAAAAATCATGAAAGCTTGTTCGCTTGTTACAACTTAATACACCTAATAATTTATGTTGTTAGCATCTTTTTAGAAATTTCTGCTACCCAAAGATAATTATTATACTAAGAATTATCGTCCGGCAAGAGAAAATGCTATTTATTAAATATTTTTAACATTTTTTTTAAATGTTATTCCGAAATTTAAAATTTCAACGTAGCTTGATGAGAACGTATGGCTTAGTAGTCAGAGTGCCTGGTCGGTTTTCAGCAGGTGCGGGTTCGAGTCCCGCTACGTTCAAATTTTTAAAAAAATTTGTACGTTTTCTAAATAAGTATTGAACAGATCAATTCATTATTAATTCTATCTTACAATAAATAGGGTTCTAGCTCCTGTAACTGATAAGCACCAATAATCAATACTTTTTTCATCTTCAGAATATAAGGATATGAATATAAATATCTTAAATTTTCAGCAATAAACTAAATGCATATGTACTCCCTGCTGACATTTGGTACAATATAAAGTTTAAATATAGTTTAGAGAAGAGAGAAAAAATTTGAAAGAGAGAAAATTTGAAACGAACATAGAGCGAATGCTTTAATGAAAATACCTGCATTTTTTAAGCTCTTAAGTAAAGTAAAAAGTACCCTGTATACCCTGTATATGCTCCACTACGTCTTTTATCTTCCAGTGAAAGTTCTATAATTCTATACGTCAGTTCTTGAACTTGAAAAAACAACAGAAAAAACTGTTATGAAATAGACATAGACAGATAATACTCTATACATATAAGTTAATTTTGTTTTTAAGGAAATTATCACAGATATTAAAAAAATAAAAAGTTGAAAATCAAAGAAAAATAAAAGTTTGTAAATAAATATATACATTTTAAGGTACAATATTTAATTTTTGGCGACTTAAAAATAAGTTTAGATGGCATAAAAATTTTATTAACCAAAAATAAAGTATTAAACACCTAATAATCAACTCGAGCAAAATGTGTGGATGACGAATACAAACTAATTAATTTAGATGTATAGATAATTAAGTTGTATTCGGCACCCATAAGCTCTTATTTTTTTATGATTTTAAATTTTATATTTTATTTAATTCCTGTGACGATTTCCTACAAAAGTCAATTACTGGTACCATTACCCTATATAAATACAAGTATAATAATCAAATTGACTAAGTTCACAAATATCCTCTGCTTTTAACATAAATAAAGCAAAAATATTTTAAATATTAAGTTTCGTGCACAAAATTATATAATATCCAGGTAGTATTTTTCGTCATTTGCCTCGCAATCGTATTTCGAGTACGGTGAAGAAATTCTACAACATACTCACGTAGCTCATTTCCTTAGTAATGGGGTTATATTCCGCGGCACAATTTTCAATTTCCTAAACTCTTTCTGTGTTATATCCGCTGTTCGCGACGAAAGTAAGTTCGTTTTCGAGATTCGCTCTCGACGGCCTTGCTAACGAGCAACAGATTGTACCTACTTAACTCCCATAAATTTACAATCGGTTTTCATTTATTTTACTCCTTTTGACATATTTTTAATTAGAATATTCGTTTATGAATTTTACAATGATATTGTATTTATTCATGGTGATGCTGCACTAGCAGGGTAGGAAGAGGGAACCTGGGAACCTAGTGTTAAGATACTGTATACGCCATTCCGACATTTCCGTTCTCCACTTTGCGCCGTATTCTTGAAGGAATGCGACTTGAGTGGCGAAACTCAACGCCGCGCTTTTGCCTCGTTACCAGAGTGATGAAATGAAAATATATTTTGTTTATTCCCCAAACTTATAGAATAATATAAATGAGAAATAATTTCATAAAAATTTATATGAGCTGTTGGAAATTTTATATAGCTTAAGTGTTTCAGGAAAACGACTCTTACTCCTAAGATTACGTTAAGAAGCTGTTAATTTTTTCATACATTTATTTTTTAGGTCACAACGAGCTGCTCATATTTTATAAAGAATTTTTTGAATAATTGTAGCCGTGCCTTGGATAAATAAGCGTAATCCTGTTTATTTATAATAAGATATTTTGTTTTTGATAATAATTGAACAAAATATAGTATGTGTTTTAAATGAAATATATTTTAACTACTATTTTAACCAGATTAATCGCGTATATTTAAGATTTTACATTTTGGAAATCCAACGTTTCGAACACTTTGCACTTTGCAGTAGTTCGTGCTCACGGGTAGACTGAGGTGGCATTCGTCTGTCAGTTGACATAATTATTATATCAAACTACCGCCAACGATTTCTTAATTGCCTCGCGTACTACCCTGGATTCCTGCAGAATGAGTTGATAGTATCTTGCCCTCTGGTATGGTAGGATTGTAACTTCAATGATTTTATGAGTGGGTGCCAGGTGGTAGAAAGTTCCAGCCATCCTCTCTATTGAAATTAGGATGTTTTTGTATTTCAATAGCCTCGCGGATCATTCTAGGAATATATCTGTTTTCCTTAGCGAGGATTTGGGGTTTATCAAACCTAATGTGGTGGCTGGGTTTATACACAGTATGCTCACACACAGCACACTTCGATATATGCCCATTCTAGATATCGGAGATGTGTTCCTTTACCCTAACACCGATGCTTCTCTTTGTTTGACCGATGTATGATAAGCCACAGTCACAATCTAGTTTGTATACACCTGCACTCTGCAATGGAATATAACTTTTCACTGGTCTCAAGAATTGGCTCACTTTCTTGTTAGCCTTGAATATGGTTTTTATGGAAGCTCTTCTTAAGAAGGTATTCCGTTGAGTCACCATGTATGCGTTAAGCAAGTTCATTTTGGGTGACGTTTTCTTAAAACAACAAACAAACTTTACAAACCGTTGCTTAGCAACGGTCGGTTGTTATTAATAATGGCAGAATAAATTGCATGTCAAATTAGAAAGTATTTTAATATATTATTATAGTATATATGTGTAATGTAATGTTATATAGCCTATAGCACTTCCGAAGAATGCAGCTTTCATACAAAACAAAAACAAAGCAAACCGGACCAGTAGATCCAGAGATCTTAGCATCAATAAAATGAAATGAACAAGTAAATATATAATAACCAAATAAAAATATGAATTTTTGGTAAAAATATGGATTTTTAAAATTTATCATTGCTTAAATAAACTTTGAAAAATTACCAGCACTATTTCGGTACACTCAGGAAGTTTACATTATGAAAACGTAGATGTTAAGGTGGATATGAGGTATAACGCGGTGTGACCACAGACGCAACATATACATTCGAGGAGATCTCAGGGTCCATGGTGGAGGGGATAAGCTCCACTAGGGTCCTATACTATATCTGATGAAAGTGAAATTGCACCTCGCGAGCACCCAAGAAAGCTATGTCGTGATGACTCAATCACATAGCTTCCAATGAGATGAGAGCCAATGAAATAACCACTGAGGATTTTGAAGGCTATGGAAAGTGCTATAGCTTGAATCGGAAGGCAAACTCTGGCAACAAATACCAGAATCCATGCCAGGTAGAAGACATGCACATAAAAAATTTATTCACAACGGAAATTCTAAAGTGCGATAGGTATAACATTTATTCACTTATATCTTACCATTTACATTCATATTAAGTATTGATATTTTTTATAAATATATTTTTAAAGATTGGTCAAAAGTAGAATTGCTTTTCATAAATAAATATAAATTATTATGTTTTCAAGAAAAAGTAACCAAATTTCTCTAGTTTATTTTCGAGTTTCGATATACACGATGAACATATATCATTTTGATAAAAGCATCGAAATGAATAGCATATGTATAAGTATATTCATAAATTCATTCACTGACTTTTGTGAAAAGAAAAAGATAAAGTAAGTTACTTTCGAGCCTTATATCTTAAGGCTATATAATATCGGTTAATATGAATAGAAATAAAACATTTCCTTCATTATATATTTTTTTATATACATATAAATAAAATTGTGCGTGCTTGTGATTTAAATAAAACTGTATTTTTTCTAGTGCATATAGTTATTTACACGATTCTAAACGACAAACAATTTTAAAATTTGTGTTTGTCTGTCTGTCTTTCCGCCGGGATAATCATATCCCGGCTAATCTCTGAAACAGTTGAACTGATTTTTTAAGCGACTTTCACTGAAAAATAGAGAAGGTTGTGGAGCAGCATACGGGTTCGGGACTTACGCGAGAAAAACGTTGTGTTCGTGGGCGCGTACCTATTACCTACCTACATAGATTTGAAATAACTAAACATATTTTTATAATATTAAATACGACAAATGTTTCTAGCAAAATGAAATACTAACCTAAAAACAATAAGTTTTATTAAATGTATAACAGTATAGATCAACATACTTAAATAATTTATAAGAAAATATATTATAATACATAATTTTTCAAACCAACCCAATTTTATGTCGGCAAAAAAGCTGAAACTTGAAATGTGCGATAAAAACTTTCAATAGAAATAAGAACACCCATTCAAAGTTAAAGCATGGATCTACAGGAATAAATTTAAAAAAGGCTTACCACGACCTTTAGCACATATGAATATATCTGTCACGGATCTTTCTTTAAAATACTTTTCCGCTTACATTAATCGATAAATACAGCAAATAAAAATTATGGTAGAGGCCGGTCGTGGCGCAGCGGCACAAAGTGTGACTGTAAAACCAACTGGTTGTGGGTTCAATCCCCACTCGAGGAGATGAAATATTTACTTAAATTTATATTTCCATTTCTTCGCTCTGGTGTCGAGGCAAAGCGTGGCGTTGAGTTCTGCCACTTAACACGCAATGCCTCCAGAATTCGGCAGAAAGTGGGGAACGGAGTGTCTTTCACTAGGTTCCCTCCGCCTATCCTGCTGTGTGCGGGATACAGCGTGAAGCTGAAAAAAAATTATGGTATAAAAATTATAATGAAATTTTCTACAACAGTTCAGTATCTATGGAGACGGTGTGACAGATAAATGTACTTGTCGTCTTCATATACTTCGCACTACTATATTTCTACTACTATATTTATAATAAATATACTTAAAAAAGTCTAGCTTCCTATTATATGGAATTTATATCAAAGTTTCGTAAATATGTAACGATAAAAAAATATTTATAAAAACAAAAACCCCGTCTGTATAAAACTAAAAAGAAAATGAATGAATGAAAAAAAGTGGCGGAACTCAACACCGTGTATTGTCATACACGGTGTTGAGTTTCTCCACTCAATACATAATATTCCGAATAAAGACGGAAAACGCAAGTCTTATATCAGATTTAATTTGACTTAACTGCTATTGAATATCAAATGTGAAGTTGAAAAAGGAAAAAAAGTCGTAAAAATATAATAATATAATAGCTAGATAACAAAATGAAAGTACCTCATTTTGTTGATCAAAAGACATGGTTGTTATTGTATGGGATCCTTTCGTCAAATAGAGTTTCTCACTATGTTTTTTTGTCCACGAATACATATACAGAAAAGTAAATTGGATATATCAATATCTAAAAAATCTATTATATATAACAATAAATCAATTATTATTTGATTGATTTATTATTATATAGATTTTTTAGTTGATATTGATGAGCGTGTTTTAATAGTTCAATTTCCCGTTTAGTTAAAACAAATTAAAAAAATAAAAAATAGAGGCCGGTCGTGACGCAGGTGCACAAGTGTGACTGCAAACGCTACTGGTGGTGGGTTCGCTCCCCACTCAAGGAAATCAAATATTTATTTAAATGTATATTTCTATTTCTTCGCTCTGGTGTCGAGGCAAAGCGCTGCGTTGAGTTCCACCACTCAGCACGCAATGCCTCCAGAATTCGTCGGAAAGTGGGGAACGAAGTGTCTTAACACTAGGTACCCTCTGCCCACCCTGCTGTGTGCAGGATAGAGCGTAAAGCTGATCTGTTATAGTTAAAGTAATTTTTTTTTACCTTAGTGAACTCCATATAAAACAAAGTACATAATGTATGCCGTTTTTAAGCAGCGCACAGGTATACTTAGTTCAATATTGAAAACGGCGTTTTCCTTTGGCAGCTGGCCTTTACGTTGCAAATGAGAGATAAATCGATTGCTTCTACCAGAATGGCCATCAAGAAGAAAGTAAGACTTTTGGAGTACAATTCAGCAAAAATTATTTATCATTCGTAGTATAATAGAAAAAAAAACCGATCCTGTAAGTCAGTGATTATAGGTTACTAATACAACTTATAAAAGTTGTCAAATTTAAGCTTGCGGGCGTATCCACCATTTTATATAAAATTACTTGCTGGACGTACCTTTTGAATGTACTCGTATCTATTCGTGTAAAGATTTTTTTTAATTTTTCAGGGTTCATTTTTATCAGTATTTCTGGGTCGGACTAATTTTCTGAGGCGGGAACATCCCATCCCCTATTCCTACGCCCTTAGATAAAAACAATACCTACATATATAGTTAGGTAATTAAAAAAGTTAAACTTAGATCTTTGCAATCAAGTATCAATTTACGTTAAGGTAAAGACTATTTTATCAGCTGGTTAGGATCGCTAAGAAAGCTTTTTGCTTTTTATTACTACAGCTAACTTTAGATAAGGTTTGGTCTTTTATAAATCAGAATTCACCATTGAAATGATAGCTAACTGTAATAAATATCACATCGTAAATTAGACAAATACGATATCATTATTAATTAAATGATTAATTTCAGAACAAATTTCAAAATAAACCTGTTTCAATTATGTAAATCGGCTAACATTAATCAGTTATGGCCGTTATCATGAGAGGGCTGCCGAGTGCAATATTAAAGCGAACGTTTGATGGCGATTGTTAATATAGGAACATTACAACTGGTCGGTAAATACCTATGTAATCCACGTTGTGAGCGCCCACCGCGTTCCGGTAACAGTATTATATAATAATTAAACAGAGAATTTGCTGGTGCTCTCACGCATGTTTGTCCTTTCAATGAAAATTAACTAAATTGCTTAATAATATATACTTTTTAATTCTTCAGCAGTGAAAACAAATGGAACTTAATGTATAGACACAGCGTTCCCCACAGACATTACGTGTTGCTTGAACACGTAATGTCTGCCACATTGCATGTTGAGAGAGATGCAACTTAACACCATGATTTGTCTTGTTACCAGAACGAGAAAAAAGAATCATATATAATACATGCACAATACAATATTGATTTGCTTAAAGGTTTCCTAAAGTCTTTTATCAGATGATTATAGTAAGATCTTTGATTTTCCCGATTATTATACATTTTTAATTAAGCTATTTAACCTGATTAACCTGAGAAGCTTGTGGTAATTTGATATAATAATTATGTCAACCGACAGACGAATGCCAACTCAATCTACTCATGACCACGGACTACTGCAAAGTGTTCAAAAGGTCGGGATTCCAAAAATATATAATACTAAATATACGCGATTAATCCGGTTAAATTTAGAAAGATTTACTTTTTAATCGTGTAACTATACTATAAAATTTCGTTTGTAAAGCAAATTTATAAATATATAGGAACCTTAAATATAAAATTACCGCAACCATATTAAAGTATCATTTTTCTCAAGCTCTCATTAGAACACAATCTCATCTGCGTTAATATCATCTCCAGTTGGCAATAATACAATGTTCTGCAAATACTGGTACACATCCAACGACGATTAGGCTGGCAATCCGCCAGCATATCTGTTCTTGACTTTTAAATAGTCTTTATTCTATTTTATCAAAAAAATTCTTTGTTTCGAATTTTCTTTTATTGTAACAATGAAATAACAATATTTTGTGTAATAGTCACTAACAGCTTATACCTAATAATGGAAAATATAAGTAAATAGAAGTTGTAATAGCGCTTGTGTATGTAAGACAATTGATATGTATGGAAAATTAAATGAAAAACGTTCCCGAAAAAGATGGCAGTGGTTAATGTTGTATTTTATCTCAAGCGAGTAACCTCAAAATATTTTATTCGCACGAGTAGTACGATTCACACCCACAAACGTCGAGCTGACAGAAAGTTGCAGAGCCGCTGCGCCACAACGGCCTCACCTTATTGATAATGTAATTTTTTTCTTCACCCTTCTCCTGCATTTGGCGGGTCTATACTGGAAAAAGAAGGCGTAAATTTCCGCATATTTTGAAATATTGCATATTGGTGCTTGGGAAGTGACGGATGCTTAAAATATTTTTAACATTCCACAGTAAACATCGAAAAATATTTTTAGAAAACATATACAAATTGGTACGTAACGTTGTACGGTTGGATGATTTCCAATAGGCGCGGGTTCGAGTCCCTACATTCAACTTTTTATATGATTGCAAAATAATATTTTTTATAAGTATTTTATGAAGTCCAGTTATAAAAACACAAAAATATTTTTTATCATAATAATGTTTTTTTAAAGTTCGATGAGTTTAACTTATAGACAAACTTAAATTAGGTCGTTGGTATACTTTGTGCGGTTGCTGTCTGTTTACTTTTTGTTGGTTAAGCTAATTTTGTGCAAACACAAAGGCAAAACAAAACAAAGCGATAAAAATCTTCACGTTTTCATTTAAAGAAAATAAAAATCATCAGCTTCACGCTGTATCCCGCACACTGCAGGGTAGGCAGAAGGAACCTAGTGTTAAGACACTCCGTTCCCCACTTTCTGCCGAATTCTGGAGGCATTGCGTGTTGAGTGGCAGAACTCAACGCCGCGCTTAACCTCGACACCAGAGCGAAGAAATGGAAATATAAATTTAAGTAAATATTTCATCTCCTCGAGTGGGGATCGAACCCACAACCAGTCGGTATTTACAGTCACACCTCGTGCCGCTGCGCCATGACTGGCCTCATTTAAACCTTTTTAAAAAATATCAAAATCAACAATTTCATGATTTTTCATTGCAGCTAAATTACTGTCATTGATTGACTGTGAAATATAGCATATATGTAGCAATGAAAAAAGTTAGTTCGTTTGTGGGCTTTTGATATAACTAGCCACTGGGTGGGTAAGCCGCTACCGCCCAGATCGACTAGATTTTAGAAATCAGCTGGATACTATGTAACTTCTGCAAGACACATTAGTTACAAAGTTATGTAATATAGTCAAAAACTATGAGAATATGTTAACATGTTCTTTGATATTAAATTCGTGAACAATATACATTCATTTAAAAATATATTTTATTAAATAAAGAACTGAAATGTTAAAATATACATAGAGCATTGTTTTGAATTGACATTTAACTTTTCTTCATTAATCTTTCTTTTTCATTTTATTCCTAGTTAAGTTCTAGTTAATTCTCTAATCTGTGGCTTTTGTGCAACTCAAAATATCATTAATTAATATACCAGTGTATGTAACCTGTACAAGTTCTCCTTTCTTCACTCTTTTTCGTTGGAATCGAATCCCCAAACATCGCGTTTACAATCAGACACTGCAGCATAACGGCCTCAACTTTCCTCTAATTACTTCAAAAAAAATTCTATACTCGTACATGAATACGTGGAGTTTCATCAAATAGAGCGACTCAAAAGCGAAACAGATCAGATGCGTGGAATAAATAGAATAGTGAAAATTTAAAACAAATCCGCTCGACTGATCGTTCGACAAATGTTATTCGATTTAAAGCTAAATAAAACGATCACTTGTTCTCACTTTTCAAAACTGTTTTTATTGAAATTGATATCTATATTTTTTGATAAAATGAACGTACTAGTTAGCTGAATGTTATTTACGTTCAAACATATAATATTTTTGCTGAAATCTATATATAAATTATAAATTGTCCCCTTTTTACGATAATTGTGCGGACGAGAAGTATAAAATTTAGTAGAGTTATAGTCTATTTTGACGAACCGCTAGCACTACATAATTATTTATTTACTAATCTGAATTACTTTTTTGAGGCCAGTCGTGGCACTGGGGCAAGAGCGTGTGACTGTAAATGCGACAGTATGTGGGTTCCCATTCCCACTCCAGGAAATTAAATATTTAATATTTTCATTTCTTCGCTTTGGTAACAAGGCAGGTGGCGTTGAGTTCCGCCACTAAACTCCCAATGCTTCGTGAATGCGGCGGAAAGTGGGAAACGGAGTGTGTTAATACTACGTCCACTCTGCTTATCCGGCATACACGGGATTACAGCGTGAACCTATAAAAAAGTACAGGAAGAAATGTTTAAAAATTACAACGTTCAATTATTATTATTTTGACAAAGTAAAAAACATGATAATATCATAGAATTTCATGACAGGAACTATGCGGAATATTTTCTACAAAATAAAGCTAGATGCTAGACGTTCATGCAACAGCTGGAATACTTCATGGCGAGCCATGCGTGAGCACTGTGGCTTTATTTCAGACCTACCCACTTGAGACGTGATGCTTTTCGGCGTATTATAAATGAGATATTTGTATGTCTCACATCTTTCTTCATATTTTATATTTTTATATATAAATAAAATAAATTAAATCAGCTTCATGCTGTATCCTGCACACAGCAGGGTAGGCAGAGGGAACCTAATGTTAAGATACTCCGTTCCCCACTTTCCGCCGAATTCTGGAGGCATTGCGTGTTGAGTGGCGGAACTCGTGTAATATTTTTATTTGCTTATTTATTTATAATATATTATACATTAAAAATGTCTTATAATGGAGCTTTGCCTGGACTAATAATATTTTGGCAACGCACTAACTTACGCAAACTTTTTCTGATATAAAAGAGATACATATGGAGGTAAATGAATTCATAAAAAATTTTGAACATAACGGGTTTTTAGGGTTCCGTACCTCAAAAGGAAAAAGAACTCTTAAAGGATCACTTCATGTCATCACAATTGTTAACACTTACTTACCTAAACTTTGATCTCCAAGTTTAGGTAAGTAAGGAAGTTGAAAACAAAAATATATGGTATTAATACTTTAAAGTCGTTGAGGCCAGTTGTGGCGCAGGGGCACAAAGTGTGATTGTAAAATTGACTCGAACCCACGTCCGATCCCCACTCGAGGAAATGGAACATTAATATTTTCATTTCTTCACTGTAGTGTCGAGGCAAAGCGCGGCGTTGAGTTCCACCACTCAACACGCAATGCCTCTAGAACTCGGCGGGAAGTGGGGAACGGAGTGTCTTTACACTAGGTTCCCTCTGCCTACCCTGCTGAATACAGGATAGAGTGTGAAGCTGATTTCATTTAATTTTTAAAGTCATAGATATGAATTTAATATGCACGTGTCCGTCGCCGTCTATTATTTCAGAGCTCTATAATTTATTATAAGAATGCTCTATCTTTACGTGTGTTTACTGCAATTGCTACTTTTGTGGACATTTACATTTGCAGTGCATATGAAATGCTAAAAAATATATAATTTCTTCATAAACACGTAATTTCATTGTGATCCGTTCTTCAAACATTACCAACAAAATAATATGGACTCGTTTCTTACGCAACAATTTTTTTTTTTTAATAGAAAGATTCATTACTTACTTCAATAGTGTTTCAGAAATAGAAGACATTTAAAAATCAACAACTTAATAATTCAAAGAGTCAATATCCCTTTAAAATTTTACTTAAATAAACGTAACCAACAAAACTAAACTATATTTACTTTTTACTCAAATTAAATTAAAATTATTGAAATATTATGTCGTGTTTGTCTTGGTACATTTCATAGCTTCTTGGTTTGGTTTGATTTGGCTTATAAAGCGCATTAAGCTGTTCCTATTTCTATTCTGCTAGTAAAAATTATAATAAAAATGACGAACTTAAGTCTACTGAACGATGAATTTTCGAAACCGTATCAATTTGTTATGATATTTTCTAAATACACTTGTATTGATATTTTAAATGAAAGAAATATAATAATATATAAAATTAAATGTATTCATTATATTGTATTCATGATTCATATATTGAATGCAATAAGTAAGTGGTGTAGTGTCATGGACACATTCAATGATGGAGCAGACTTTTTGGATATGTCCACAGACTTGTCATATACATATAATTTAATAGAAGGTTAGAAACCAGGTTAAGATAAACAAAGTACTAAGCAAAATATAAATAATATCCAAATTGGCTACTTTATTTTTTTTACTTTCACACTGTATCCCGTACGTAGCAGGGTAGACGGGGGGAGGTTAGTGTTAATACATTGCACTTCCCATTTTTTTCTATCGAATTCTGTAGACATTGAGTGTTGAGTGGCGGAACTCAACGCCGCTTTGCCTCGACACCAGTACGAAGAAATTAAAATATTAAATATTTTATTTTCTCGAGTGGGCATCGAACTTACAACTTATTGCGTTTACAAGCACACGCTTGCGCCCCTGCACCACGGCTAGTCTCTATCTATCTATTATAATATATCATTTTCCAGATATACCATTTAATGGCAGCCTTCTTAATTAAAATTAAGGCTCCTGTGTCTTGAAATATTCATAAATACACTCTTATATAAAGTGTTACTTTTCTAGTTTGTGTCTTATACCTGCATTTATGTTTAATAAGAAAAAGAATTGAAAATTTCGTAGTAAAACTTGAAACACAGTGGCGCAGCGACGACACCCTGTCTACGGATGCTGTGCTATTAAAACGATATCAAGTTAGAAAACTAAATTTATACAATTCTGGTGAGACTTTTTGTATATAATATATTAGAGGACCTGGGCGTCTTCTCTCCCTCATTTGAACTATACGCATATTTATTTAAGTGTATTTAAGAAAAAAAAAGCCAATCGTGGCGCAGCGGCACGAAGTGTGACTGTAAAACCGACTGGGTGTGGGTTCGATCCCCACTCGAGGAGATGAAATATTTACTTAAATTTATATTTCCATTTCTTCGCCCCGTTGTCGAGTTTAAGCGCGGCGTTGAGTTCTGCCACTCAACACGCAATGCCTTCAGAATTTGGCAGAAAGTGGGGAACGGAATATTTTAACACTAGGATCCCTCTGCCTACCCTGCTGTGTGCAGGATGCAGCGTGAAGCTGATTTAAGAAAAAAAAATGCATGGTTATCTATACTGCAATGCACTAAGTAATCGCAAATTAATTTCATTTGGTAATTTATGCCATTTTTAAAAAAGTTCTTAGTCACATCACATCTATATATTATGTATAAAATAAACACAATTTTTCCCCCGTAAATTTCGACATAGCGAAAATTTCGGGATATAAAATATATGTTGTTCCACAACCTCCTCGAACTTTACGTTTATAAAAGTATATGCACTTGAAAAACACACGGTTAGCTTAAAGTCACAGACATGTCTTTTAATTTTATTTATGTGTATTGTAACAGTATGTACCTTGAGTATAAGTTAAAAATAAATAAATAAATAAAATAAAATATGCATGCCAATATACATAAATAACAAAGTTAATTATGAATAATACAAACTATATATTTTTAATAAAATATTAATCGAGACGAGTTCGTGTATTGTCGTCCCGAGTGTCGCGACCGTCGTTCTGTCTATATAGGTGGTGGTGATGCTGGAAGGCAGCGGTCGAGTCGAACTCTTAAGTACTACGGTACTAATAAATATGATGCACATAAAGACTCGTACCAAGTATATTATAAATATAATATAATAATTCGAAGCCTATGATGGCACGATCTTTTAGGATCGAATTTCTTATAAAGGCAATATATGTGTAGGGGCGACACATATTGTGGATCCAAGTGATCTTTGACCAATATTATGATATTGAATGTTGCTTGACGTCGCGGAAGCTGACGTGATGGGCTTATGCGAACTGTTATAGCGACATTAACTATGTCGTGGCTGATGCCGTCTCGCAGTACGCTCGCGATACGTAAGCTGTGCTTGTATGGCGTTGGTCATTGACATATTATATACCACTTCTACGACTTGGTATACGACTAGTAGGTGTGTGGTGCTATTTTATGTCCCAGCTCCGGTGTATGTAGTAGTGTCCGCCCTCATACGGGTGTGTGGTGCTATTTTATGTCCTGGAACTCTGGTGTATGTAGTAGTGTCCGCCTACGGTTCGAGACACGACTGTGGGGTGTGTGCCGTGCGTTTATTTAACATATCGGCCGCCTAGCGGTAGTGCGTTCGTTCCAACGACTTATATTGATCTCACAAATCAATCAACATCACGAATCACCATTCTAATACAATCTTAATATAAACAAGCGTAACAAGTACCTTCGGAAAGATCACACACAAACGTCCCGGAGAGTTCAATAAGACTGTTGCAGCCGCAGTCTGGTAGGAATTCACGGTGTAGGGCGGGGAGGGGCCCGTACTCTTTCTTCCTTTTATTATAGCTAGTTCGCAGTTATAGTAGAGAGGAAGATAGGACGCACTCTTGGCTTTTCCTCGGACGAGCTTCGAGTTATGATGTCATATTGTCGAATTTCCAGTTATCTAAATAACTGACACAAGAACAACTTCTGATGGCAAATATCTTATTAAAGCGATACCTTCTAATGGCATAATATAAAATTCTTAATACTGTTACCTCTGAATCTCTAAAAGATTTTGGGTTCTTCACGATCACAACTATAAACGGTTCTAACCACTAGACACATCACGAGCCAAGGCATTATTTATTAAATAATATTTTCAAACGAGTTTGGGATATCAGTTACAGTATGTATACATTATTACAAGAACAATATAACAAAAAAAATTAAAATAATATAATCTCTCAAAATTTCTAAGATTAGCGTAAACAAACACACAGACAAATAGACATTTTTTTAAAATCATTGTTTTGGGTTCTATACTACTCTAATAAATGCCCCTAGTATTTTTTTTTTCTGGTATAACTTCCATGCACAGACGCCGATCGGTTACGATTTTATTATAAGTATTCTGTCAAATTCACGAGTGTAGAAATGCAGGAGATGTTTTTAAGATAAGAAAAGCAATATTTCCATTTTCTACACAGTGAGATGAGAAAAATGATAAAACATTAATTTTTTTTTAGGTTACTGCGTGGGGATAGCATCGTATGTTGCTTTTTATATATTAATCCCGTTATTATTACTTATTGTTAAAAAATTTGTGCTCAATCAAGACGACGTGGTTTATGCTACAATATGGGAATTTAAGTTACCATTCAATTACAGAGACAGTTTTATAAAATATTTGATCGCTTACTCTGTGGATGTAATGAGTTGTAAGAATTTTGATGTATCATTTTAAATATTATTTCTTTCTTTTTCAATGGCTACTAATATTTATTTTAGATACTCAATTTTTTTAACATCACGCTGCATCTCGCATGTAGCTGGGTAGGCGGAGGGAACCTAGTATTTTTTTATGAGTTGTTAGGCACCACAGACTTATGTAGTGCGTGCTTTTTTAATTCTTGTTTTATTAAAGTTGTTGTTATTGGTTTCTTTTTAAAATGTGAAGTGAACATTTATATTTTGAATGTTCTGCGCTTTTTATTGATATTGTCTCTTCATCTCTGTAGGCAAGATACTCCGCTCCGTACTTTCCGAATTCTGGAGGTATTGCGTGCTGAGTAGCGGAACCCAACGCCGCACTTTGCCTGGACACCAGAGAAATGAAAATATTAAATAAATCATTTCCTCGAGTGGGAATCGAACCTACAACCTATCACGTTTAGAGTCACACGCTTTGAGCCTGAGCCACGATTGGCCTCAAATTATTAATTTAAAAACCAATATCACAAAATATTTTGTATCGGGCTATTGATAGGTAAAATGAAATCTTCTCTGAATGTGACAGAAAAGGATCTATCCACCCGCGTAGTGTTCGTATAAAAGAAACGATCAAAGCAGTACGGGATGAATGATGAATTCGAAGAAATGCCGAATTCGAAAGCAAAAGATTTTATATCGGGGGATCAATATAGCACTACGACAGATTGCGGGTTCGATTTCCATTCAAGGAAATTAAATATTTAATATTATTTTCATTTCGTTGCTTTGGTGACGAGCCAAAGCGCGGCTTTGAGGCCCGCCACTTAACACGTAATGCCTCCAGCGCTCGGCGTGAAGTGCGGAACAGAAGTGCCTTAATGGGAATGGAGTGTCCAGGTTCAGGTATATTTGCACAGGTTCCTTTTGCTTATCCTACTATGTGCCGGATACAGGGTGAAGCTAAAAAATAATAATATATGACTGTATTGGGCATAAAATAATTTCCTTGCATAATACATACTTTATTTACTTTAAACAATAACATCAACTTTATAGTAAATAATTTAATATTCACAAATTCAAATTATTCATTACAATTTACATTAAGCTTATCTCATCTGAAACCTCATTCATAGTCATTATTAATAGTAAATTAATCTATTAAATTATGTAAAGCTTTTCATACAATTAGTTCAAACTGACACGTATAGGCAGGTTTAAAAATGTTTTAAAGTATTTATAAGTAACTCGAATTAGGCCATAAAGAAGTATGTACGGTGCAACTATTATGTAAATATATTTTTGTCGCCTTTTTTGAGTAGCGTACCTCAAAATGAAAAAACGGAACCCTTATAGGATACCTCTGCTGTCCGTCTGTCAAGACCATTCTCTTAGATGTCGAGATTAGATCTCGAGATCACGCTCAGGTATCAAGCTGGAATTAATATCAAATGCTCAAGTTCACAGTATCTTATAGTACAAAAAAATCAAGCTTCTAAGTCATTTCAATCAAAAGATACGAGTACTTACGCATCGTATTTACTACATTTTGTATGAAAAATCGCCGCGCAATCAAAAGGTATAGGGTACATCACGTGTACCTACAGTTATTATATTTAGCACGAAGTGAGAATTTATGTAATGCGAATTTAATTTATTTAATGCGAATAAAGGAAAAAATCCGAAAAATGAAAATTTATAGATATTTCCCAGAAAAAAATCATTATATTTGTAGTTCATTTCACACAAAATTATTGCATACGCCCGCAAACTTAAGTTTGCATGAAATTTGGCAAGAAGTGAGAACGTACAGCATAAATAAAGGAAAATACCCGGAAATGGAAATTTATGTTTATATTACAGATAAAAAATATTACAAACTTATAATTATAGTTTATTTTTTACAAAATCAGTGCATACGCCCGCAAACTTAAATTTGTAAAGCTTTTATAAGTACTTTTCGTTGAACTACAATCTTGAAATTGATACAAAAGCTTAGGTGCGCGAGTACGACTCGCACTTGATCGTTTTTTTTTTAATTTTCAGCATTCAACCTAGCTTTAACTTTAAATTGTTGTATGTATCTTCTCGCCATCAGTATGAACCAATTGCGAATTTTATTCTTGCTACTACAAATAGACTTCAAGGAAATAATTCAGTCGAATTGCAACGACATAGATGTTACATTAAAAAAGGCAATTCAAAGACATTCCTTTCTATCTGAGTAAGCAAGTGTTTTTTTGCCTTTAAGTTAAGTAGATAATTAACATCTATATATATTTAATGTAGAATGTACACTTTTTATATATGTATTTAGTATTTGCCATCGTGGCTCAGTGTAAACGCGATGGATGTGGATTCGATCCCTCGTCAGGGTAATAAATGATGTCCATTTTCCCACGCTAATAAAGCTCGGCTTTAAGTTTTGTCGCACAGCCAGTAATATGTTGAATTTGGATGGAAATCAGAGAACTGAGCGTCTTAGCACTAGTGTCAAGTTGTTCCCAAGAGTATAGTCAAGTTAACAACATAAATGAATGACTAGACTTTTAACAATATAAATTGAAAACACAAAAAAATCTTTTTTTAAGTAATGTCTAAAGTAATATTTGAACGTCTAATTATAAAAGCATCAAGGCATCGCGTGACTATGTGCGGGATACAGCGTGATCTGCTCCATACTAGTAGTTATACAATCTAGTTTCTCCTGCTAATACAGAAAAAAGACTAACACTGAGAAAATATATAAAACATATTAACTGAATCAGTATTTATATATTTCGGGCTGACATCAAAAGATTTTCTAAGAAAACTTGATATAGAACATGGCTACCTAGTTAGCTACCTAGGTTGTTGTGATTTTCCAAATGGGACTATTGTAGCTTTCTAAATGATTATATTTTCTTGCTATTGCTAATTTCATAAGCTTCATTCTTGTAATAGAAAAAAAATACTGAAAATATTGTTCAAGATACCGTAAAACTAGGGCTGCTAAAATGACAGCTCTTCATTTTAATACTAAGATGCGTCACAGCTATTTTCGATTACCCATATATACCCAAATAACATAGAGATTTTTTTTATTGGAATATTATTGGGGCCGTAAGATAAAACATATTTAATATTGACTTTTCCTCGCTCTGGTAACGAGGCAAAAGGCGGCGTTGAGTTCCGTCACTCAATACGCAATGCCTTGAGAATTCAGTATTGCCTGTTCGGAAATATATATATAAACTGTCTTGTTGTATAATTTTAGATTATTAAATGAACTCGGTGAAGCGTATGGAGGTATCTTTGCGATACGTATTTTCTTTTTGTCGGGCACTGTTTGTTTTTATGCGATATCTGCGAGAGTGAGTGGTATTTCAATGCTTTGCTTTATATGTAAGAGCTGTTAACAAAATATGACAATTTAATTTTATTTTCTATGTTTTAGATCAACTGTAGACTGGAGGACTTTGCGGACTTGGCTATATCGCTTCTAATCGTAGTAGTCTTTTTTTATGTCGCTATGTGTGGCCAACTTGTTACTGACGCGGTATTTAACATAATACATTTTGATATATTTCTTACTCATTATTTCTATAGTAGACATTTAGTATAATATATTAGATCAATTATAATTTTACAGAAACATAAAATATAAATAGTAGATATCGTTACAAAACAAAAAATCTTTTGTTCAAACTTAGTTGTTAATTGTGATTTAAATAATATTTTCATATAATTATCATTACGTGAAAGTTTAATTCATTTTACAAAAGAATAAAACTATTTAATTTAATTTAGGCGTGAAGCTAATTTAATTTAATTTAATAAAACTATTTAATTTTTTATCAGCTTCACGTTGTATCCCGCACACTGCAGGGTAGGCAGAGGGAACCTAGTGTTAAGACACTCTGTTCCCCACTTTCTGCTGAATTCTGGAGGCATTGCGTGTTGAGTGGCAGAACTCAACACCGGGCTTGTCCTCGACACCAGAGCGAAGAAATGGAAATATAAATTTAAGTAAATATTTCATCTCGTCCAGTGGGGATCGAACTCACAACCAGTCGGTTTTACAGTCACACTTTGTGCCCCTGCGCCACGACTGGCCTCAACTATTTATTTTTTATTAATGGTAATACCACCAGTAATCGACACGTTGACAAAATCGCATATTTTTTTCTTTAAAATATAAAAGTAATCAGTAATAAAAATTAATATACGTCGATAAATGCTTAAATTCACCAGGAAGTATAAATTTATTTAGTTTAGTCTTGATAATTCAAGATATTTATATTTATATCTGCGGCGCAGGGACACAAAGTGAGACTGGTTACAGGTTCGATTCCCACTTGGGACGACACGAGACGATTATTTTAAAAAAAAATAAATTTACATTTTCGTTTCTTCGCTCTGGTGTCAAGGCAAAGCGTGGCGTTGAGTTTCGCCACTCAACACGCAATGCCTCCAGAATTCGGCGGAAAGTGGGGAACTCTCTGCCTGCTCTGCTGTGTGCGGGATACAGTGTGAAACTGATTTATTTATTTTTTATATTTATTTATATGATATAACGTTATTTCCTGGAGTTAAAGTTCGATTATTGGTGCTTATCGATTACTGGTGCCAGTACTATATTTAATTTAATTTTAATCACAGGCACTAGATATAGCTGTCGTAGTGTATAATAGCCCTTGGGAGGAGCTGTCTTGTAAAAATAAAAGAATGCTTATCTTTACTATTATGAGGTAACTTGAATTTGAAAGATGGTAAGTTTTTTTAGCAACACGCTATATCCCGCACACAGCACGGTGGGCAGAGGGAATCTAGTGTTAAGACACTAAGTTCCCCACTTTCCGCCAAGTTCGGGAGGCATAACGTGTTGAGTGGCGGAACTCAACGCCGCGCTTTGCCTCTACACCAGAAAATATAAATGTAAATAAATATTTTATTTCCTCGAGTTGGGATCGAACCCACAACCAGTCGATTTTACAGTCACACTTTGATATATAAATTGAGGTTAGTCGTGGTGCAGGGGGGCTGCGCCGCTACTGACCTCAATTTATATTTCAGGTAAACCATTTTCCAAAATACTTACATTATTTATAATGTCGTTATTTTTACCTAGAAAGATGCTTGAAATATATAAAAATAATATGTACATCATAATATTTGTAACAAATAAAACACGTTTTCTAAAATTTTTACTTTACTAACCCTAAAAAAAATAACTCTTACTCTTAAGGTAACGTTAAAAGGCAGTAAATTTTCACACACATTTATTTTTTAGGTCACAACAAGCTGCTTACATTCGGTCTACGAGTTTTACTGAAATATCTTTGAATACGTTTACAAAGGTAAGTTGGCATGCATTTTTCAAAAAATTGTAACGATATATTATAATCTAAACTATCTTCTACCCCCTGTCACTTGTCGCCAAAATAAAATAACTACAAATTTTATCTATACTAATATAATAAAGCGGAAGAGTTTGTTTGTTTGTTTCTTTAAACGCTAAGATCTCTGGATCTACTGGTCCGATTTACTTTTTGTTTGTGTTGTATGAAAGTTACATTCTTCAGGAGTGCTATAGGCTTTATAATTATATTTTAATTCTTAGTTAGCCTTAAATAATGAAATAACTATAATTAGGAAAGCCATCGTATTACTTTAGCCGCGTACGCTGCAGAAATAGTTAAATATATATAAGTACATTGTACTACAAAAACATTTAGTTTCATTAGTTATAAAATAAAGTCCGCGAGACAATATATCTATTTCTTATAACAAAGTCGCAATAAGACATTTTGTGACAAAAAATAATTTAAAATTGTAAGGTGATATTTCAACGTTCTTTTATTTGATGAAAATATAGAAACTTACGAGCAAAAGTTATTCCATCATCAAGGAAATTTAATGAAGATAAGCTTTGGCTGTTATAGCATGTAAATTGGACGTATACTTTATATAATCAATCTTATGGCAAATACACCACATATATTTTTTTAATTCAGCTTTACGCTGTATCCCGCACCCAGCAGGGTAGGCAGAGGAACCGTAGTGTTAAAACACTCCGTTCCCCACTTTCTGCCGGATTCTGGAGGCATTACGTGTTGAGTTCTGCAAAGAAATGGAAATATAAATTTAAGTAAATATTTTATCTCCACGAGTGGGGATCGAACCCACAACCATTCGGTTTTACAGTCATACTTTGTGTCCCTGCGCCCCGACTGGCCTATTTTATTATACTGCAAAATAAAATAATTATAGGAGGTCTATGCGGGTGAAGCCGGGAGTGGGCCGCTAGTGTGATATATGAAAGAATCTAAGTGTCTGAAGTAGGTACCTCTGACCGCTACTACATTTGCTTATATTAAAATTATTAACGTAATGCTTATAACTTATATTATACCTTCGATAATTTTAAGAAACTAAGACAAAAAGAAAAATATATTCCATCCGGTAGTTCCTGAGATTGTACGTTCAACGAAACAAACTCTTTAGCTTTATACTAATAAGAAAAAAAAGGTGAAATAAACTTTTATCAAGTTGTGTTTGTAATTCATTTCAATGAGTGCATACGCCCAAATAAAAATTTATCACCTTTAATAAATTATACTTTCCATTGATCATGAAATTGCTACGAAACCCTCGGTTTGCAATTACGACTCGCACTTGACCAATTTTTTTTGAATATGCATTCCTTATGAACAAAAAAGATTATTAACACATAGATTACACAATCAATCTTAGATATTAATGCTGAAAGTTGTATCATAAATACGAGTATTAAATAATAACAAAATAGGTCGTATTTTGAGTTTCGTACCTCAACAGAGAAAAACGGAACCCTTAAAAGATCACTTTGTGACTCGTATGTCCGTTTGTTAAGACCATTTATTTGAAAATAGCGTTGAGGTATCAAGCTGAAATGAATGTCAAAAATTGCATACAATAAAAATCAATTCAGCTATTCCGACAAAAAAAAATCAAATCGTTTATTTATATTTAAAAATCGTGTAAATAACTATACATATAATTGGAGGCATAGTAATTGACATGTTGATTGATGGAATGCACCGCGAGTAAGAAAACGAAAATAGTAAATATTTTATTTCTTCAAGCGGCAATCGAATCCACAACCTGTCGCGTTACACGTGTTTGTGTCCCTGCGCCAAGAATGGCCTCATGGGAGATATATGAGAGAATCTATTACAGGGAAATTATTTATGTATCAATGTAGTAGAACCTAAAAAAATATTTTTATTTTTTTTTGTTTGTCGGTTTGTCTGTGCACGCTAATCTCAGAAACGGCTAAACCGATTTAAATGCACTTTTCACTATTGTATTTCGCCAAACTTCCCTTAATATTTAGTGTTTGTATTGTTCAATCGGTTCATAAATAAAAAAAATTATGTCAATACAAAAGTGTTTAAAAAAAATCGATGATGTTTTATTGAATTGGCTGAAACTTTAGTTTCAATGTATAGATATAATCTTCAATATGATATTGTCATTGGAACAGGCAAGTAAATCAGGTTAGTAAATAACTAATTGTGTAGCTTAAGTTCAAGTTCGCTAGTTTAAAATATATATTATTTGTATATTATAAATGTATAAAATGTAAAAATATATTTATGTATATAAGTAAATTTTTACGCTTCTTTTTTATAATGTTACTATTTTCTTTACAGATAATGAAAATTTGCTGGTCACTTATTTCTTTGGTTACTAAATTCATCGATAATTAAATGTCTATTAACCTAGATAAGTATTTTTTTATTATAAATCTAAATATTAATTTCTAGTAACATTATATTAGGATTATAAACATTTTAATGTATCTTTGTTTATTATATAATATAAAAAAAGTCACGTAAATATAAATTACCTACTATTTGATTTTTTTTATTTTATAAGCGACTCTGCTTTCTTTGCATACTATAAAACAAAGTTGCATCTATCCAACGTACTTTGAAAACTTTCAAATTACTCTTAATTAATTGTCCTAACAAAATAAAAAAAAAACGAAATACCTTCATTTATGTAGTCCATGTGGGTGAAGTCGCCGATCACTAAATACTTTATCACCTGCAACTTAAAACCAACCTACATTTATGATGACTATTACATATCGGATAAAAATAAAAGAATAAAAATATAAAAAAATAATATATATATAATTTTTATTATTATTATTAAACTAATCACTGACTTCACAACGTGAAGCTGATTATTATCTATACTTATA
>JAAIXJ010000764.1:63131-74967 GCA_013403705.1 Heliconius hermathena | reverse complement strand
TAAACACGTACCTTTTATTTCTTCACTTATCGTTAATATTTTTTATAGGTATATAGTCACAAAATCCACAATATAATAATTGTTTTAAAATCTACATACTATAGGCTTTTTAAAAATATATAACACTTTATACCTATTTGCACATTTTTTTTAAGGAAATTAAGTTTAAAATATCGATGCGAACAACCTGAAATAGACATTCTTACGTATTACAATTTCTCACAATAAAAAAAAATATATTTCAAATGTAATTCACGAAAAAATTATTCATTACATTAAAGGTCCACTATTATACTATTTAAAAAAAATAAAAAGTGCGTCAGGGACGACTTTCGTAAAAATGAATTATGATCTGCCGTTGTTCTACCATTATCCATAGTGCAGCGCACGCGCTTAAAGGAATTCGATGGTGTTCATTGTCATTGTTATTTCGTTATTTAAGGCACTCCTGTATAATGTAGCTTTTATACAAAACACAAAATAAGTAAATCGGATTAGTAGATACAGAGATTTACCAGAGACAGCGTTTAAACAAACCAACAAACAAACTGTTCCGCTTTATTATATTAGTATTTCCGTTACTCGAGTGGACACTGGAGTAAATTATTTAATTTAATTAAATTTATATTTTCATTTCTTCTGGTGTTGAGGCAAAGTGCGGCGTTGAGCTTCGCCACTCAACTCTCAATACCCTTAGAATTCGGCGGACAGTGGGTAATGAACACTCCGTTAACTAGGGTAACTTAACTCTAGATTCCCCCTTGCTCTGCTGTGTTAATTTAAATTGTATTTTTACAACCTTTTATTTCACTTGCGATGCTTGATGAACCACTTTCCAGTCCGTTGTCAAGTTTTCGTCATCATGAGAAATCACCAGAAGAAGTTAAGACGAATCGCATGAGCCCAAACTCGATATATTTAGTGGTAGACAGTCCAAAGTTCCACCAGGCACCCTCCAATCCCATCATTAGACCAGCTCGATGGTACCATAATATTGCATTGTCATCTAATCTTAATATAATTACCAACAATTAGAAGTGCGAGTAATTCATATTCTTAGATTCCATTACATAGTTAGTTTCTTACATACAGGTCGACCTAATGAAAGCGTGTTAAGTACCCGCACACGAATCGTATATCCCTAAAAATGTGAAAAACCCTAAAATATTTAAAAAATCAGCTTCACGCTGTATCCCGCACTCAGCAGGGTACGCAGAGGGATCCTAGTGTTAAGACACTCCGTTCCCCACTTTCCGCCAAGTTCTGGAGGCATTGCGTATTGATTGGCGGAACTCAACGCCGCGCTTTGCCTCGACACCAGAGCGAAAAAAATTAAAATATAAATGTACATAAATATTTATTTTTCCTCAAGTGGGGATCGAACCCACAACCAGTCGATTTACAGTCACACTTTGTGCCCCTGCGCCACGACTGGCCCCTAAAGATATAAAATGTATAAACCAATATTTTATTAATATTTCAGAACAATCTGTTTATATATATATATACATATACGAAGTTTTTGTGAAATTGGTTAATCCTATTATATAACAGGTAAAAGCTGTATTGGATGTCAATACAATTTTATTTCACAATTCATTTTAAAGATAACGTTATCAGATTTTAAATATATATTCCACACGAAAATACCTTATTAAAATATCGAAGCTGTTGTCAACTTTTAATCAGATGGTTTGGTTTTGTATGAAAATTTAAACCGGCCCGATAACCGTAAAGCACACGAAGCTCATCGAAATTAATAAGTTACGGTAAAAAATGTATAAAGAATGAATAAAAGAAAAGTTCACTTCACGCCGTATTCCGCATACAGCAGGACAGGCAGAGGGAACCTAGTGTTCGACAGTGTTAGACACTGCGTTGCCCACTTTCTGCCGAATTCTGGAGGCATTGCGTGTTGGGTGGCAGAATTCAACGCCGCGCTTACCCTCGACACCAGAGCGAAGAAATGGAAATATAAATTTAACTAAATATTTCATCTCCTCGAGTGGGAATCGAACTCACAACCAGTCGGTTTTATAGTCACACTTCGTGCCGCTGCGCCACGACTGGCCTCAACTTCTTTTAAATTGTTATTTATAAATAAAGACCAAAATCGTTAAAAATACTATTGAATTTTTCGTATTCAAAACGTATAAACAATAACATATTGTATCGTATTACAATAAATACTGTATTTATATTAATTATGGATGGAATATACTCCTGAGGCCAGTCGTTGCGCAGGGGCACAAAGTGTGACTGTAAAACCGATCGGTTGTGGGTTCGATTCCCATTCGAGGAGATGAAATATTTACTTAAATTTAAGTATTTCCAGTATTTCCATTTCTTCGCTCTGGTGTCGAGGACAAGTGCGGCGTTGAGTTTTGCCATTCAACACGCAATGCCTCCAGAATTCGGCAGAAAGTGTGGAACGGAATGCCTTAATACTATGTTCCCTCTGCCTACCCTGCAGCGTGCGAGATACAGCGTGAATCTGATGATGATGATGATGATAACCTATCATTAAACTCATATTATTATGATTTATTTTGTACTCAAATTTTGTCCATTTTCTTATGTAAATATATTATAAAATTATATTTACAAAGCTATATCTCCTTCATATTTAATTATATTTCGCTTCAAGTCCCGATATTTGTAAAAAATAAAATGTTATTTCAAAATGTTTTTATTATCTCTATATATAATAAGACAGTAAAAATATTTTGTCTGTACATTGAGTAATTTTGACTGAAATGGATAGAGGGACACTTAAAAAGAATAATAGAAAGCAAAAAGATTTTTTTTGAATTTCTTGTCTGTCTGTCTGTCTGTCTGTCGACATATTTTTGTCCGCATTTTTCTCTGAAAGTACTGAACCGATTTACTTGAAAATTTCACCAATTGCTTTGTTTTAACTCAACTTAACTACTAAAGTTTAGTTCATCAAAATCGGTTCATTAAAAAAAAAGTTATCGTCATTTGAAAGAAGTCGTAATTAATTCAACACAGAGATAAAGAACGATCTTGAAAGAAATATCAAGTAAATACAAAGATTTTTTGGTTGGTTCGTTCATATAATATATGTAACTAATTTAAAAACTGTACAGGAGTTAATATGCAATTATTACAGTTATTTTACAAAGAATATTATGAATCCTTCAAATCAATAATTTAACATTTAAGGCTGTTTCTGAATGAGTAAATTAAATTATTCACTGACATCAGCACATTTAACAGAGTATATTATATAGGTAAAAAGAACATAAAGTTACAAAAATATATACGTGTAATAAATAATTAGCTTTATGTATATTTTATAAATATCAAATATCAACAATGGTCGTATTTTTTTATTTAAAACAATCAAAAATTATTTGACGATAATGTCGTAAAAAAATCATATTAGAAGTCATTATTATATTATAGTTGTCAATCAATTCTGCTTATTAAATCAATAATCATGTCATGTCATTTTAAGCGGGCGAAGCCGTGGGCGAGCCGCTAGTAATATAATATTTATTATAAACACAAAAACATTTTACACCACTATTGTGTAGTGGCTGTGTTAATTATTTGTGGTTTGAATATATTTTAGGTGACTCGTTCCATTTTATGACTAGAATATAGTGCCCTAGAAAGACTTTTTAAAAAATACCTCTTTGTACGGTCGCACTAACAAGCATTTAAGTGAAATGCTAGTTAGCGCGACCTTCTCGAGGATAATAATTAATTGCTATATCGTTTTTTTTGATATGTTACAAGATAAGCTAAATAAAATAAATAGTAAATAAATATTACTCTACTATACTAATTGAATATTTTTTGAGGTCGTCACGGCGCAGGGCCACAAGCGTACGACTGTTATCACGAGGGTTGTGGGTTCAGTTTCCATTCGAACGAATGAAATGTTCAATATTTTCATTTCTTTGCAATACCTCAAGAATTTGGCGGAAAGTGGGGAATGAATGACAGAAACATTTAAATTTAATTTAACTCCCGTAATATTTAAGTAAAAAGATTTACAAATATAACGATATTCTTAAAGCTTGGTAGTCATAAAACGTAAAATAAGAATTAGCGCCGAGGCCGGTCGTGGCGCAGCGGCACGAGGTGTGACTGCAAAACCGACTGGTTGTGGGTTCGATCCCCACTCGAGGAGATGAAATATTTACTTAAATTTATATTTCCATTTCTTCGCTCTGGTGTCGAGGTTAAGCGCGGCGTTGAGTTCTGCCACTCAACACGCAATGCCTCCAGAATTCGGCAGAAAGTGGGGAACGGAGTGTCTTAACACTAGGTTCCCTCTGCCTACCCTGCTGTGTGCGGGATACAGCGTGAAGCTAAAAAAAAAAAGAATTAGCGCGTGTGAAATTTGAATTCACAACCACTGCAGTAAGTCGTTCAACCCTAACGTTGTGCCTTGCACTTAATATTTTGTTGCTATAAATAAAAGTGATTGAGGCCAGTCGTGACGCAGGGGCAGAAAATGTGATTGTAAACGCGACTGGTTGTGGGTTCGATCCCCACTCGAGGAAATGAAATATTTATTTAAATTTATATTTCCATTTCTTCGCTCTGGTGTCGAGGCAAAGCGCGGCCTTGAGTTCCGCCCCTCAGCACGCAATGCCTCCAGAATTCGACTGAAAGTGGGGAACGGAGTATCTTAACACTAGGTTCCCTCTGCCAGCCCTGCTGTGTGTGGGATACAGCGTGAAACTGATAAAAAAAGTGATAATTATATTGAATATATTATGTCAAGTGACATTATTATTCGCGACATAAGGACTTCGGAACGACATAATCAATGAACTGAACTGACATGAGGACTTAAAATCTATGTAAAATCTTTAAATAATAAGTCATTTAATTATTTCCGTCGTTTCGTAGTATAATTTTTAAAAACATTCTTAATCTTTGACTTCTATACAATGTTTCCATTTTTACACTACACTCGCTACATTGTAAAGAATTGTTTATAATAAAATGCTTTTTTTAGATTGATGATCTGAGACCAACAGAAGTAGTACAAAGGTGGACTTATTTACGGTAATGATTTTTTAACTATATTACTTTATAAATATTTCATTTAATGGTAAAATGTTGTTATTTGACATTAAATAAAATTGTATAAATAAAAATAAATACATAGAGGTCAGTCGTGGTTCAGGGGCACAAAGTGTGACTGTGAAATCGAATGGTTGTGGGTTCGATTCCCATTCGAGGAAATTTATTTACATTTATATTATTTCTTAGTTCTGGTGTAGAAGCAAAGCGCGGCGATGTGCCACTCAACACGCAATGACTCCAGAACTTGGCGGAAACTGAGGAACGGAGTATCTTAATAATAGGTTCAATCTGCCTATCCTGCTGTGTGCGGGATACAGCGTGAAGCTGATTATATAATGCAATGTCAGCAGCGATTGGATATATCGTGTTGAAATTCAAACCGTATACTCAAATTTACGGTCCCTTGATTTCCTGAAAAAATCATGGTTCTACATTTACTTAAAAAAGATATGACCATTTATATCACCAAAAATATTCGTATTTATACACTATAAAGGGAATTAAAATTAAAAGGGTACTTCCAGTTGAACTAGAATTATAAAAAAAATTGCAGATAGTATCTGCAGTTAGTACTAGTTCAGAAAAAATATGCTACTTTATAAAAATAATTACAAGTTTATTTTCTCAACAAAGAAAGATTTATTTTTAACATTTTTAAAATGTTATTCCACACTTAAGAAAAAAAAATACTTATTTAAAAAACTTATAAAAATTTGAATGTAACGGGACCAGGCGCTCTGACCACTAAGCCATACGTTCAGCCTGGTCGGTTTCCAGGAGGCGCGAAAGAAACACTTGACTAATCATTTTTAATTATAATAAAATACTATTATTATAAAAACACATCCCGTCTCTTGCTACGAATTAGTAAAAGAAAAATATAGATAAGCTATTTAGGTATTTTATACATATATGTAAAAGTATTTACTTCATATTACCATTTTTCAAAAAAAAAAACAAACAAATATAAATAATAATTCATAAATATAGTTATTAATTAAAATAATACTTTATAGTAAATTAATATAAGTTAAACAATATTATTTTTCAATAATTATCCTAAATAAGTAGTTTAAATCCCATTTACTAAAATAGTAGCATAATTAAAAGTAACAATTAATTGTACTAACAACTTATTAAAATCCACCTTATTAATACACTGGAATGCTTCCATCCTGTACATAGCAAGGTAGGGAGAGGGAACCTATAACCTGGGAACCTAGTGTTAAGATAATCCGTTCCCATTAAGGCACTTCAATTCCCCATTTTCCGCCGAATTCTGGAAACATCTGTCTCATTACCAGAGCGAGGATATGAAAATATTAAATTTTCTCGAATGGGAATCGAACCTGTTGCTTTGCCCCTCCGCTCACTGGACCATATTATATAAATATATATNATATATATAAATGAAGCATACATCGTTTTACAAATTAACATACAAATTAAAAATAAAACCCATCACTCACCTTTACTAAATTTCGTATCATTATAACCTGTACTGGAAACTTTGAACGAAGAGCTTGTATGGTTGAACATTGTGGCAAGCAGCCCTTCACTAACGACCTCCGACAAAAATAACACACCTCACTAAGGTTCCCCTAAAAAAAAATCAGCACTAAATTTTCATTCGCGAACAAGTATTATTAATACGATCTTGCCAGACAGCGAGTACCGGCCGAAACTGTACTACGAGCGCGCGGCCTAGATGCGTTATTTTTGTTTCCCACCACTCACGTTGTTTATTCAATTTTAATAACAATATTTCGCCACTGCATCGTTAGTTCCATTTCCGGAATTTTCGAACAAAATTCCACGCTTTCAGGTCGTATTTACAGATGATAATTAAAAGGTACGGTCGAAAACATTTGCTGGTTCGCTAAAGCTTAATAAGCAAGTTTAATTTTTATGTTTATTGTATCATTATATTTTTCATCACGTCGGCTTTATGAATTTTGTATTTATGGTATTGTAAATTGTGATTGCTGTTGTGGCGCGGTTGTGGTGTTGCAACAGTAGTTGCGGGTCAAATCTTGTAGGAAAATATGTATACTTGTTGTATGTACTTAACTAAAATAAATAAATCACTTACTTAAATAAAAAAAATAAATCAGCTTCACGCTGTATCCCGCTCGCAGCAGGGTAGGCAGAGGGAACCTAACGTTAAAATACTCCGTTACCCACTTTTCGCCGAATTCTGAAGTAATTGCGTGTTGAGTGGCGGATCTCAAACGCCGCGCTTTACCCCGATACCAGAGCGAATAAATGGGAATACAAATTTAAACAAATATTATTCATTTATTTCATTCATCTCCTCGAGTGGAATCGAACCCACAACTAATCGATTTTACAGTCACACTTTGCGCCCCTGCGCCACGACTAGCCTCATGTATAGTTATAATAGTCCTAAATTCATTCTGAGGTAAAAGTCATTAACTATAGCGTTTAGGTAGAGAGAACCACGTCTGAACTTAAAACACTGAGTGATGGAACTCAATGCCATATTTATCTTACCATGATGTTGAAATAAAAAAAAATTCTGCGGGATTAAACCCACAACCATCACTCACCGGTACCGATACCGGTAGAAACTGACTCCTTGCGCCATGATAGCCAAATAAAGAACATATTCTATATTTTATTTGATTTTGATAACATGTTAAAAGATATAATAATAAATTTACATAAACGTCCACTATCTGTATCCTCGATAAAAAATATTAGGAAAAATGGTGGGCAATGTGGCCAGTTTTACGACTAATTGGCATTTAAAAATATATGACGTTGGAATAAAAATAGAGAAACATTACACTTTGCATTTTTTTATGATTTTATTTTAAATGAACGCTAAATTTTATGTTTTTGTACTATGCTTTAAAACCATAAGCTATCTTGTTTACCGACTTCTTCTTCTTTAAAAGGAGAAGGGGCATAATTCCAATGTGTTTTTACAACAATAAATTGTACCCAGTACTATTATAATAAATTAATGAACCAATACAATATTGACTACTTTTGAATAAATATAGTATTGGGGCCGTCGTGGTGCAGGAACACAAGCGTATGGCGATTGTGTAAACAGTTTTACTTACCTTACTATGGTAACGAGGCAAAGCGTGGCATCAGTCAACACGCAATAATTCAAAATTTTGGTGAAAAGTGGGGAACACAAGTGTCTTAATAGGGAACAGAGTATCTTAACACTATGTTCCTAGATTCCCTTTGCCTACTCTCCTATATGCGGAATACTGCGTTAAGATAAAAAAAATCTATACATAATAATATATATATATATAATACAACAAAGAAATATACAATAAATCCTTGAAAATATATTTTCAATCAAATATGGCCTTTTACAAGAGGAAAAAATTGCTTCCGCTCCCATATACCTAATGATATATGTATATTTAAATTTTCTAATTTCTAATGTAATAAATCAGTATATTATAAAAATAATATCAGAATATTTTAGTGTTTTTTCAGCTATAACGAAAGCTGATCCAACACAGCAGCGTACAGAGGGAGCCTAGTGTTAAGACACTCCGTTCCCTATATTTTGGTTATCCTACTTATAAATCTATTTTTTAAATTTTGTGACATAATAAAACAATACATTATGTTTTTTTATCATATTTCCTTTTTAATACTTTTAATATTTAGCTTATTGAGTAGCTTCATACAATGGCATCAGTTTGTTTCATGTCTAATAGGCCCATATTTATAGGCCGCTCTTTAGTCTGAGATCGCTCTTGAGATGGCCCTACCGTTTATAAATTACATATTTGTAGAGGCCAGTCGTGGCGCAGTAGCACAAAGTGTGACTGCAAAACCGACTGGTTGTGGGTTCGATCCCCACTCGAGGAGATGAAATATTTACTTAAATTTATATTTCCATTTCTTCGCTCTGGTGTCGAGGTTAAGCGCGGCGTTGAGTTCTGCCACTCATCACGCAATGCCTCCAGAATTCGGCAGAAAGTGGGGAACGGGACTGTCTTAACACTGAGTTCCCCCTGCCTACTCTGCTACCCTGCCCTGCGGGATACAGCGTGAAGCTGATTTGATTTTTTGATTTTTATATTTGTGAATGAAAACAGCATCTCAAGATCAATCTCACACTTGAGAGTGTTTTGTAAACACGGGCCCTAACACATAATAAACATTTTCACAACTCTCACGGGCAGATCTATAAGATATTTATTTCGCAGCAATGACGTCAAACTGGAAAGATCTGGTAAAACAAGATGCAGATTCAGTTTCTGTGATCTAAAATACATTTTGCTTATTTTAACTGAAAGTAGGAGAATAAAGTAACATTAATGTTTGTATGGGAATAGCAGGACTTTTAATAATGACGACATATATTTTTAACTACACACAAGTGGGTGACTGTAATCGCGACTGGTTGTGGATTCGATCCCCATTCGATGAACTGTAAAATTTATTTAAATTTATATTTTTATTCCTTCGCTCTGGTGTCGGAATTTGGCGAAAAGAAGGGACAGGAGTGTCTTAACACTAGCGAGGTAGGTAGACGGAGGTTTACCTACCCCGCTACATGCGGGATACAGCAAGGTGAAAAAAAATATTTAGGAGTCCTTAGCAGTACATGGAAGTTGCGAATCAAGATCCCTTTGTAAAATTGTTGAAATTTAAATACATATATTTAAATATAACTTGGACTTTAAAATTTGTACATTAGTGGACAGGGATAATAAAATGAATGTTCAAAATTATTATAAATAAATTTAAAATAAAGATAAATCAGCTTCACGCTGTATCCCGCACACAGCAGGGTAGGCAGAGGGAGCCTAGTGTTTAGACACTCCGTTTCCCACTTTCTACCGAATTCTGGAGGCATTGCGTGTTGAAGGGCAGAACTCAACGCCGCGCTTAACCTCGACACCAGAGCGAAGAAATGGAAATATAAATTTAAGTAAATATTTCATCTCCTCGAGTGGGGATCGAACCCACAACCAGTCGATTTTGCAGTCACACCTCGTGCCGCTGCACCACGACCGGCCTCTAAAATAAAATAAATTTATTTAATAAAAAAAATTTAAAAGGCCTATTTAGTAACAAATTTTGGACGTATTAAAAATTCGAATTTTTAATACATCCAAATTTTTGAATTGCCTAAGTTTTAAACAATTATAATTACCTACTGATACAAATATAAACTTGATATTATAAAGCAATTTGTTTTGTAGAACGCTTTAATCTCAAGAACTAATAGTTTAAATTTAAATGTTTGTATTATGTAGTCCATGCGGGCATGCGCTCAGAGTTACCTCGGGCACTTATAGACTGGATCTAAGGGCCCCCAGACATATGTAATTTTATCAAAGCTGAAAATTTTAGGTTTAATATTCTAATATGTAGTTGGGACGCACGCATGCATACCGTGCATACTTACTAACTTGAAAGTGGGGGTAAAGTATGTTATACTAGTAAGAATATATTTTACATATATTATTTACGGGAGTATTTAAGACCCTTTATAAGCACCCAGATCAATCCGATGACTCAATCATCCTCCCAGACAGAGTTTTACCTTTAGTTGGCGCTATCTCTAAAAGGGTCCTATTTTCAAATTAGTGAGTACGCATACTGTACTAACTACATATTAGACCAATAATTCTCAATATTTAAGCTTTGCTAAAGTGACGTTGGACTGAGGGCCCTGGGATCTTGGGCTATTAGAATATGTCATGTGTCACACACACTGTCACTGTCTTAAATCCGTATTTCTCTCACTCTTGAAATGTCCTTTGCATAAATTATATATGTATGAATAAAAACGGCATCTCAAGATCGATTTCAGAATTGAGAGCAATTTATTTTGGACCTTAATTGACCACGCGGGCGAAGCCTTAGATAAAAGCTAGTATATAACAATTATTTATATGCATGATACATTCAAAATGACCCATATTTTAATCGCTATCAATATCATAAGCGCAGTAAGCTTTCGACTAATGAAACGATATCGTCCATCAGTAAAATTGGCCCAAATATATAGATGTTAAAATATTTACGTTATAATGATTGCTATATGTCAAAATTAGAAACTTATCGTATTTCTGGTTGGTTTTCGCCTGGTTTATAATTTAATATTTCTTTTTATTATTCTGCTTTTGTAATATGAAATGTGAAAAAATATAAATGTTAAAATAATTCAATTGTTTTAGGTAGAGCCTAACCTGCTTTGTGCGGGATACAGCGTGAAGCTGATTTTTTAATTAATGATTTGTGTGACACAGCTTTAAATTTTACCCTATGGTATTTTTGCTCACTCCATTTTTTTTTGTTTTATATAATAGTTAACTTATAAAAACATCATAGAAGTATTGTAAATACCAAATCGGAATAACCATAAATCGTCATATTATCAGCCTCACGCTACAACTCCGATATTCGAAATATTACAAAAGCGAGTATTTCGAAAGTGTAATTATTGTTTCATTTAAATAAAGACAATGGGGGAAATATTGTGAAATTGAATTAAAAGAGCGTAATAATAGCATATGTTTCTGTTCAAATATTTTGTATAAAATTATCATAATATTATATTTGAGGTCGTGGTGTAGAGGCACAAAATTTGCGTGTAAACGCGACTGGTTGTGGCTTCGATCCTCACTCGAGGAATTGAAATATTTATTTACATTTATATTTTAATTCCTTCGCTCTGGTGTCGAGGCAAAGAGCGGCGTTGAGATCCGCCACTCCACACGCATTACCTCCAGAATTTTTACAAATATAAACT
>JAAIXJ010000764.1:50157-62777 GCA_013403705.1 Heliconius hermathena | reverse complement strand
TTTAGTATTAAAATGATTAATATTCCTCCCGTCGTAATTAGTGTTTAACTCCACAGAACGTTTTTTGCGTTATCAAGATTCGTTAGTACCTACTATTAGTCAATAGATAGCGTTACTTGTGTCGTTTTTTACTATCTCAAATATTAACGTCTTGAAAACTTAAATACTTATATCTTTTGATAGAGTGAAGCGATTACAATAAATAAACACTAAAAGCTACTTTGATTTATTTGTAATTTTTATGTATAAAAGTTGCTTAAATTTATTGTATACTTTTTACGTGATACGTGTTCACATAAACAGACAAACAGACAAACAGATAAACAGACAAACAGACAAACAGACAAAAATTCCAAAAAAGTTGGAAATGGATTCTGTTAATTATCCTTTAACATCCTGGCTAATTTTTTTTTTTAAATTTTCAATGTACAGAAACGACTTTTCTACAGATTTATTATAAGTATAGATAGATTTTATTTCCTCGAGTGGGAATCGAAACTATAAACAAAGTGTTTACAATTAGTTACATACATATGTCCCAGCCCCATGACTGGATCCCTTTTTTATCTTCATACAGAACGCCATATAGTTCTGAACTAATTTGCATGCAGGCCTGTGAAGTTGTAAGCAATGAAGCAGTATTAAAACTGAAAGCAGTATAGCATCGATATTTGCTGGATTTTCTGGAGTTCCGAACCAATTTGCTGATAGTTTGCAACAGTTCTGTTGCAAAGTTAAAGTGTACGTTCACTGATAGCAGGTGAAGGATAATGAACTCGATAGGTCCCGAGTAATTTTAACTTGTTTATAGTAATAAATTTATATTTGAACACTGACTTTTACCGTAATATGTAAGCTTTTAGTTCAAAATTTTGCATCGGGTTTAACTTTCAATTTGCTAATATATTTTATAATTTATAAAATATCTATATTGCGGTATGCATCATGATTATGTAATATAACTATCAAATATTAAAATTATCGTTGCGCAATGGGGGATAATCTGATTATTTTCGCAATGGATTTGGGTTCGATTCCTATCTGAGGGAATTAAGTATTTTTATTTCTTCCTTCTGACAAGACAAAAAGTGCAGTCCAGCCATTCAACGCACAAAATATCAAATCTTGAAAAGCGGAAATCAGGGCTAAATTGACACTCATTACCTTACTTTTGTGTGGAATGAAACGTGACACTTTTAAAGTTTAAAGCTTAGATATTAATATTGCCATTTTCTTTTCAGCTTCATAGTATATTCCGCATGTAGGATAGCCAGAAAGAGCCTAGCATTAAAACACTTCATTCTCCACATTCCGCCGAATTCTGGAGGCATCCCATTTTGAGTGGCAGAACAAAATCAGAGAGAAGGCGTGAAAGTATTAAATAATTCATTGAATCGAGTGAGAATCAAACCCACAACCAGCCACGTTTACAGTCACACGCTTGTGCCTCATATGCTTCCCAAAATGTTTATTTTCATGATTTAACTTGAAAATTAAATGATTTACGTAGGAAAATATATGTACAATATAAAAGCTATTTTATCTTAATGGGTGCCAATAAATCATAAATAATATATATTTGGTCTAAACACTAGTAATAGTTATTGAACATAGGTAGACTAATCTCTCAGTTTTTATAAAATTAGAGTTTTTTTTATTAGCTGGACATGTTGTGGGTTCGATTTACATTCGAAGAATGAATATTTACTATTTTCATTTTAATTTTCTTTGCTCCGGAGTAAAGGCAACGCACGACATTCATTTTCGCCACTCTACACTCAATACTTTAGAATTTAGAAATGAGGGACGGAGTGTCTTAACACTAGGTTTCCTTTACTTACCATACTGTAAGCTCCTAAGCAGTTTGCTGCTTTTGAATAATTACAGGTTGTCAGATATTCTTGATCATAATTTCGCACAAATCTATCAACCTCGATGCACTATTGAAAAATAAACTGTACGTAAACATATTTAATTATATGGACTAATACTTCAACTATAAATAAACAAACACTTTATGATACATTTAAATAAAAAAGGAATAGCAAGAACATAGACCAATTTTATATTATCAGCTTCACGCTGTATCCCGTACACAGCAGGGTAGGCAGAAGGAACCTAGTGTGAAGACACTCCGTTCCAAACTTTCTGCCGAATTCTGGAGTCATTGCATGTTGAGTGGCAGAACTCAACGCCGCGCTTAGCCTCGACAACAGAGCGAAGAAATGGAAATATAAATTTAAGTAAATATTTTATTTCCTTGAGTGGGGATCGAACCTACAACCAATCGGTTTTACAGCCACATTTTGTGCCCCTGCGCCATTACTGGCCTCATTTATTAAAAAAAAATATATTTAATAATTAATAACCTTTTATACATAATATAGTAGTTAAAATTAAATGTCTGTCCCCGTTTACTCCAAACTTTCTGCCCTCATAAATTATAACACAAAAGGAAAAGAACAGCTTCTGCTATCTTCCAGTTTGTGAAGTCACCAGAAATTTATGTTTATTTCACATTCAGTAAACAATTAATATTTCATATTATAAAAAAAGTTTCCATTTACATATTCGTCTGTATTCAAATTATTTCTTTTCCCTCTTTCTCTGCACCACTTGCGATTTTAATATTTGTGTTTAGAAATAAATAAATAAATCAGCTTCACGCTGTATCCCGCACACAGCAGGGTAGGCAGAGGGAGTCTAGTGTAAGACACTTCGTTCCCCACTTTCTGCCGAATTCTGGAGGAGTTGCGTGTTAAGTGGCAGAACTCAATGCTGCGTTTTGCCTCCACACCAGAGCGAAAAAATGGAAATATAAATTTAAGTAAATATTTCATCTCCTCGAGTGGAGATCGAACCCACAGCCATTCAAATTTACCGTCACACTTTGTGCCCCTGCGCCACGACTGACCTCAATATAAATATTTGTTGTTGAAAGAAATAAATATATATAAATATACATAAGCTTATGCATAACTGAACAATGGCATCCATATAAATACTCTAGTAAATTACATAACTCAGAACGCGTTATGTCATTTTTTGCCTATCACATGTCGACATCATGGAAAAAACGCGTATCTCGCTTAACAAAAGAGGCGTTGATCAGTATTCTATTTATGTTGGGAACAAAGTAAAGGGTAGCTAAATAGGTCACCACAGTTCGACGATCAGGATTTTTCCATTCATTTGCCTCAAGTCCTGCCGCGTCCTAGATAGGCAACAGGCTTCATTAGCCTTTCCCATATGAGCGACCACCTTCGATAATGTGGACGCTATATATAAAAAAAAACCCGGTTAAGTGCGAGTCGGACTCGCATATGATGAGTTCTTTACCAATTTCAGGTTTATATTATGTCAACAGGAAGTACGATTTATAAAAGTTAACAAACTTATGTCTGCCGATGTATGCACTCATTTCGTATGAAATGAACTACAAATATAAATTTGTAATATTTTTTTTTCTATGAAATATCTATAATTTTTAATTTCTTAGAGTTGTCATTTCTTGCAAGATTTCATAATTGTACGTTCACGGGAAGTTACCTATAGATTTTAGTAATAACGATGCATAAACGCCCCTATCTTTTTATTACGTTGACTTTGAAGCTTCATTTTTTTCTTCTAATTTCAGCTGTCAGCACCTCCACTCGATCTCAAGATAAATAGTCTTCACAGACGGACGGAAGGACAACAAAATAATCTTATAAGGGTTCCGTTTTATCGTTTTGAGGTACGGAACCCTGAATGTATATGATTTAACGCAGCAATGCGTTTTAAAGGGGTGAGACTTAATTTTGCTGCTTATATTTTTAAACCGCTCCCGGTGTAATCAGGCATTACCTAGTAAAAAATATACTGTAATCTATTATTGAAGATGAGTTGGGTAGAAGTAAATTTCTGTTAATATTCAAATAAAAAATCAAATAAATCAGCTTCATGCTGTATCCCGCACACAGCAGAGTAGGCAGAGGGAATTTAGTGTTAAGACACTCCGTCCCCATTTTCCGCCGAAATTTAGAGGCATTGCGTGCTGAGTAGAGAAACTCAACGCCGCGCTATGCCTCGACACCAGAGCGAAGGTATGCAAATATAAATGTAAATAAATATTTCACTTTCTCGAGTGAGATCGAACCCATAACCAGTCGATTTTACAGACACACTGTGTGCCTCTGCACCACGACCGGCCCCAATATTCAAATAATATTTTTATTATTGCGATTTGCTATTTTATTACTTACTTTCATTTACTCTGGCAATTTAGACGGTACTTAACGGATGCGATGCCGAGAATATTGTAAAAAAACTTTACAATATCATACTATGTTTCTTATGTAAGTTTTTTATATCCTTATTTATATTAATTGTTTTAATATAGGTTTTTTTGAACTACAATACAATATACATATTGTTTCCGTTATGATATCATGAGATTTTATAGTATTAATAAATCAAAAAAATCAAATTCCCGCTGTAATTTCCACACAGCAGGGTAGGCAGAGGGAACTTAGTGTTAAGACACTCCGTTCCCCACTTTCCGCCGAATTTTTCGAGGCATTGCGTCTTAGGTGGCGTAACTCAACGAAGGCCTTTTTGTCTTGATGTCAGAGCGAAGAAATATTAATAAATAATAATACAACAATATATAATAAGTAGAAAAATTTTACCTTTGTACTATATATTGATTAAACACTAATCAATGAAACTCCTTAATTAAAAGTCAAATACTGTTTCAAACGATTTCGTTTACCGCCTGATGTATGTGGTTGGACTGCAAAGACCACAAACATTTCATTTACGTCCAAATTGGACTTAAGTTACTTAAATCATTTAATTTAAATTGAGAATTTTAATTACTTAAAATTATCTTTTTTGACTAGAAAACACACACACATACACACATATATGTATATGAATCTAAATAATATGATATAGTCAATTTTTTAATGGAATCAAATAATAAAATATTATCGAATGTTGAATCTAGCAAACCAGCACTTTAGAGGAAAATTTGCAATAGTAAAATTAATATTAAATAATTAAAATACATTTTTACTTTGTAAATTGTTATATTAAATCTAAAAAAATAGTTAAATAATATATCATAGTTGTAAATGTCATACAACACATACAATTATTACCGACGGGAACTTTATTACACTCGATGGGAGTTCACTTACATAAAGTTTTTCAATAAAAAAAACCTTTGCCTACCAAGTAATAGAATACAGTATGAGGTAATTGAAAGAGAAACTTGGAGAGCAGCCCAAAGGTATTGATAATGAAAGTTCGGAACTTGAAAATGAATAGGTATATCAGTTTCGCGGCGGATTCACCGGTTTTATGTAAATCTCCTTAAAGCCCCTTTACATTTCTCCCGAATTTATAGTACTTTCTTCCAGAAAGTTAATTTTGAAACCTCTTGGCCCTCTCGGATCTCATTTGACTATCAAGCGGGGTTAATTGCTGGTTTTATTCAAAAGCAATCAATACGTCACTTAGAATTTAGTTTATTCGCGTTAATTGTGGAGTCCGGATATTGGAAAATTCAATAAAATTCTCGTTTTCTTTTTGTTGTAACAGATTTAAATTTAATGCTGACTTTTAAAATTATAGATAGCTGTCATGTCTATTAAACTTAACTGTGATAATATTCCGTGTTACAATACGCTATAGCTTTATATGAAACAGTTTTTTTTAATTATTATCCAATTTAACCAAATCTGTACCATATTACTCTGGTTCGTAGATAGAGAGAGAGAGAGAGTAGAGACACACTCTATAATACAAAATAATATAATATTAAACATTCTACTATGAAACGTGTAAATTATAAATTCATCAACAGTGAAATAAGAATAAAAAATACAAAATATTAATATTGGATAAATATTGAAATGATTAAAATAGCGCCGCTCCTTGCACATTATTCGCTTACTACGTAGTTTCTGTATTGCAATTAATAAAACTCGATCATGGCGACGGTGATCGGTTTGAATTAAGAGTTAAATAAATCCGTCCAACAAATTATCTTTAATTTTTACGTTGGAATATTTTTATATAATATAATATTTTATTATTTAACGTTTTTAAGGGATTCCTTCACAATTAGAAAATAAAAATATTTTTTTAGAAAACGTTTAACAATTTGAACGTAGCGGGACTTATACCCACGCCTCTTGGAAACCGTCCAAGCGCTTTGATCACTGAGCCATACGTTCTCGTCAACTTACGTCAAAATTCTTATATGTGCATGTGGAAGCTTATTTGCTATTTAATTGTGCTAACACCATAAAAAAAAAGTATTAATGTTTTAACTTTCCTAATAACATTTTAATAGATTTTTAAGTTTCCTATTTCTTATTAATTAAGAAATTAATGTGAGAAGGTTAAATAGAATTTTTATTCAACTGACTTTTAAGGTTATAAGTAAGATAGCTAGCTTTGACGATCACTGCTACGAATTTATCGGTCTCGCGGGAACACTTTTATAGTTTCAGACGCCGCCTAACGAGGAGCAAGTGATTCAGCGCTAAAAGCTAAAATGAAGAGTTCAAAAACATTATATGAACAGAAAGTAAATTGTAATAATTTTTTAAGCTAATTCATTTTAATAATGTAGACAATGCTATCAAAATTTATTAAGGCCGAAAATGTCAGCTTCACGCTGTATCCCGCACACAGCAGGGTAGGCAGAGGGAACCTAGTGTTGAGACACTCCGTTCCCCACTTTCTGCTGAATTCTGGAGGCATTACGCAATGCCTGAGTGACAGAACTCAACGCCGCGCATAGCCTCGATACCAGAGCCAGGAAATGGAAATATAAATTTAAGTACATATTTCATCCCCTCGAGTGGGGATCGAACCCACAACCAGTCGGTTTTACAGTCACATTTTGGGCCGCTGCGCCACGGCTGGCCTCTATTTCTTTTATCTCTGTTTTAAACAACTAATGAGAGAAGTTTTCCATTACATACACGTTTAGACAATGCATAAATAACAATTTTTAGAAAATAAAAAAAAAATATTCTTTTTAGTAATTCAAAAGAGCAATAAAAACATTTATGATTTTTCACTTTCGATATTTTACCTAGGGACTATCGATTTGTCTTTTTCAGCTTCACGTTATACTCTGTGTGTGGTAGGATAGGCAGAGGGAGCCAAGTGTTAAGTGGGGAGCGGAATGCGCTCCCCACTATCTAAATTCTGGAGGCATCGCGTGTTGAGTGGCGGGATTCAACACCGCGCTTTGTCTCGACAGCAGAGCGAAGTGAAAAATTGAAACATTAAATATTTCATTTAATGATTTCAAGCTCGAGTGGGAATCAAACCCATAACCGTTTACATTTGTGTGTGTCCCATATACATATATAATATTATCTAATTTTAACATTATTTTGTCTTGAAAAGTATAAAAAATACAAAATAAAACGTTTACTAAAAGGTCATAAAACAAAGGATTAAAAACCCACTACTCTCGTTTGTAAAACTTTCTGATTTGCATATAGATTGTACAAACGATTGTTTATGATGGGTTTTCTATATTCTATAAATTTTATTTTATAAATATTACTAAATATACTTTAGTAATATATAGGATTTAAAGTGAGNGGCTGGCCTCTATTTCTTTTATCTCTGTTTTAAACAACTAATGAGAGAAGTTTTCCATTACATACACGTTTAGACAATGCATAAATAACAATTTTTAGAAAATAAAAAAAAAATATTCTTTTTAGTAATTCAAAAGAGCAATAAAAACATTTATGATTTTTCACTTTCGATATTTTACCTAGGGACTATCGATTTGTCTTTTTCAGCTTCACGTTATACTCTGTGTGTGGTAGGATAGGCAGAGGGAGCCAAGTGTTAAGTGGGGAGCGGAATGCGCTACCGACTATCTAAATTCTGGAGGCATCGCGTGTTGAGTGGCGGGATTCAACACCGCGCTTTGTCTCGACAGCAGAGCGAAGTGAAAAATTGAAACATTAAATATTTCATTTAATGATTTCAAGCTCGAGTGGGAATCAAACTCATAACCGTTTACATTTGTGTGTGTCCCATATACATGAAATGTATAAAAAATACAAAATAAAACGTTTACTAAAAGGTCATAAAACAAAGGATTAAAAACCCACTACTCTCGTTTGTAAAACTTTCTGATTTGCATATAGATTGTACAAACGATTGTTTATGATGGGTTTTCTATATTCTATAAATTTTATTTTATAAATATTACTAAATATACTTTCGTAATATATAGGATTTAAAGTGAGGAACGGAGTGTCTTAACACTAGGTTCCCTCTGGCTACCCTGCTGTGTGCGGGATACAGCGTGAAGCTGATAAGAAAAATAAAAAAAATATTTGTAAAAACAAAAACCCCGACTGCATAAAACTAAAAAGAAAATAAACAAGCCTAATAGTTTATTAGGATTAACAGTCGGGACCTCTTTAAATTATTAAATTATGCGGGGTTCCTGGTAAAGATTTTATTGATTGAAGAATTACTTATAGGTCCCGACTGTCAATCCTAATAAACTATTGGGCTTGTTTGTTTTCTTTTTAGTTTTATGCAGTCGGGCTTTTTGTTTTTACAAATATTTTTTTATTTTTCATTTTTTTTTGTTATAATTAATTATGGTAATGATAATCATGATATACTTTTTTGAAATCCTGAAATTGAGCTCTTGAATTTGATACCCATATTGGAGTATTCGAAACGGAAAATATTTTTTTTCACTAAGTCCAATGGCGTACCACAGCCGCCATTATTTTTTTTAACGTCACCTATCTAAGAACACTTGGGCTGCTAATATGAATTTAACGATACCTCAAATATGTAAATCCATTCAGCGGTTCTGGAGATATGGGGTAATAAAGAATATTACATACATACATACAAGATACGCGCGAAAAACATAACCCTTCCTTAGCAGTCGGGAATAAAACGTACAAATTATAACTTTGTCAACAATTTTGATCGTCTACAGTTGTATATCAAATCTTTTATTCAATGGTTCTAATAAATCAAACATTAAAAAATGATATGTAGTTTCATTTGATTGCTTTTTAACATTTTATTTATGAACCGCTTGTAATAAAACAAACATTAAATATTATGTGAAGCTTTCCAAAATCCAATATTTATAATAAAACTGCGCTTAAATCGGTTAAGCCGTTTGTGAGATTTGCGTAAATAGTCGCACAGATAGACTATAGACAGATAGATATATTTAAAAATCATCGTGTTGGGTTCTATTACGTTGAAAAAAAGGACCCAATAACATTTTTTTATGTATCTTTCATATACACGATTTTATTGTATTGATGATATGTATATATCCCACACAAAGCAGGGTAGTCAGAGGGTACCTAGTGTTAAGACATCCCGTTCCCCATTTTCCGCCAAATTATGAAGACATTGCGTGTTGACTGGCGGAACTCAACGCCGCACTTTGCCTCGACACCAGAGTGAAGGAATGTAAATATTTAATTTTCTTGAGTGGGGATCGAACCCACAACCCCTTGGGTCACGACGGCCTCAGTTATTCTTATATGAAATTGATAATATCCTTTATTATAAAACTTATCTCAGTTAACACCATTGTGTTGATACATCTTATTTTGCTAAGTGCAATGTGTTGCAGCTTTCATCTGCTTATGCTCGGGAAGATTGTAAACATGGCTATACATAATAAATGGACGAAAAGTGCTTATTATAATATTATGGATTATTATATTGATTATTACTATGTGTGAGGCCAGTAGTGGCCCAGGGGCACGAAGTATGACTGTAAAACCGACTGGTAGTGTGTTCGATCGTGAGCGCGGCGTTGAGTTTTGCCACTCAACAAGCAATTTAACGTAGTGTCTTAACATTAGGTTCCCTGTGCCTACCCTGCTGTGTGCGGGATACAGCGTGAAGCTGATAAAAAAAATATGGGTTTTAAGTTTATTAACTCCAGATATTCTCCTTACTTCTGTGCACAAAAACAAACTAATTTTATAATTTTATATGGTACAAGGTCAATAGTACTTATGAAAAACTAGTACACAATTAGGTATATGTATATCATATTTTTACAACATGTACAAACGACGTGGCTAAAGCCTTTACCGGACAGAAAACAGTTAATTATTATTAATTACGGTAACGTACCATTTTAAGAAAAAAATGAACCTTTATAAGATTACTTTGCTTTCCGTCCGTCTATCTGTCTGTCTGTATGTTTGTCAAGAGCCTTTATCTCAGAAACGCTTGAAGATATCGAGTTGAAATTGAACCATATACCACATAACCACATAACTAGATCTACGGCCCCATGATTCCCTGAAAAAAAAATCGTTTACTTAAAAAAAAGATATGGCCGTTTATATCACAAAAATATATATTTCGACACTATAAAGAGAAGCAAAATTTATATATGTATTAAAGTGGCTAGTTCAAGTGAGGTATCAGATGAAAGGGCTCTGGCTAACCTAATCTTGACTTTCAGAAAAAGCTTGAGGCCTCCAAATTTTATACGGAGCGAGCCCTTGTCTCATTTTTTTTTCTATGAGAAAATAATAATAATAATGACAGTTGAAAATTAAATATATAAATAATATATATTTTTTTATTTAACAGAAATTTTAATTACCATTAATTTTCCTTTGAAATTTACTATTTTTATCCAATATACATATTTTGAAGATAAATTTGTACTCACCGAATGTCTACCTTTATTCGTGGCATAATGCAGAGCCGTCCGGTTCATTTGCCACGTCTCGCTCAACTTTAGTGTAGAGAAAATTTTAGAAAAGCTATCAGTTTTCGTTTTTTTTTTAAATACAACATCTATCCTGTTTACTCATATAGAGAGAGTTGATAACAATTATATGAGCAATTACACGTGAAATCAGCTTCACGCTGTATCCCGCACACAGCAGGGTAGGTATAGGGAACCTAGTGTTAAGACACTTCGTTCCCCACTTTCCGCCGAGTTCTGGAGGCATTAGGTGTTGAGTGGCAGAACTCAATGCCGTGCTTTGCCTCGACACCAAAGCGAAGATATGAAAATATAAATGTAAATAAATATTTTATTTCCTCGAGTGGGGATCGAACCCACAACCAGTCGATTTTACAGTCACACTTTGTGCACCTGCGCCACGACTGGCCTCAATTACACGTTCTTTGCGAATTATATTGCACATACCGCTTTACTACTTTTTTAGTAATTTTTTTAGAGGCCAGTCGTGGTGCAGGAGCACAAGCGTGTGACTGTATTGCGACGGGTTGAAGGTTGGATTCCCATTCGAGGAAATGAAATATTTAATATACTAATTACTTCGCTCTGTTGTCGAAGAATAGCGCAGCGTTGAGTTCTGCTACTCAACAAGCAATGCCGCCAGAATTCGGGGGTAAATGGGAAACGGAGTGTTAGGCTCCCTCTACCTATCCTGCTGTATGCGAGATACAGCGTGAATAAAAAAAATCTGAAATTTTACTATTTAATACACCTCGGCACATACACCTAGTACCGTTTAGTATCTGATATGTATATGATAACAAAAGGTACGGACCATAGGTTTGTAGTGTAATAAAGAATAAACAATTAAAAAAAAACTAATTTTGATAATATTTTTTTTGAGCTCTTCCTATTACGATTTCTTTTAAAAAAATACCGTACCCATAACATATAGCATTTCTACGTTATTTCTATTGCCTAAGTTCAATGGTCCTGTTGTGAATAGAATCCAAATTACTTGAAAAATTTTCCAAGTGCATTCTTCCTCGAGCGCTCTAGTTAAATTCCTCCTTAATACAATTTACAAGGAATTGCTTATTGCTTATTGACTTCCTTTCTCGAATAACACAATTATGTCGTAACGGGAATCGTAATTAAGTTCACTTTGAATTGACCTGAAACTGTTTCGTTATTTTTTTTCTTATCAATATTATTTCTTCGTACTATTGGAAATATAAACGGAAGTAACATTTTTTTTATTCTTTTTTCAACGTCAACGACGTTCCTCACTCGCCACCGAATTGTGTTGAGGCATTGCGTGTTGACTAGCGGAACTCAACCCCGCGCTTTGCCTAGACACTAGTTCAAAGAAATTAAAATATTAATCATTTCATTTCCTCGAGTAGAAATCGAACCCATTACCTGTCGTGTTTACAGTCACACTTTGTGCCCTTTCATCGCGACTGACCTCGATTATGAATATTGGAAGTCTGAATAAATTATAAATTATTTGTTGTATTAGTGCATCAATGCCATAATTAATCCATATTTATAATAAATCTGTAGAAAAGTCGTCTCTGTACATTGAAAATATTTAAAAAAAAATAGCCAGGATGTTAAAGGATAACTAACAGAATCCATATCCAACATTTTTGGAATTTTTGTCTATTTATCTGTTTATGTCAACACGTATCACGTAAAAAGTACACAATAAATTTAACCAACTTTTATACATAAAAATTAGAAATAAATCAAAATAGCTTTTAGTGTTTATTTCATTGTAATCGCTTCACTCTACCAAAAGATATAAGTATTTAAGTTTTCAAGAAGTTAATATATGAGATAGTAAAAAATCGATACAAGTAACGCTATCTATTGACAAAAATAGTAG
>JAAIXJ010000764.1:29451-49777 GCA_013403705.1 Heliconius hermathena | reverse complement strand
TCAGTTTCACGCTGTATCCCGCAGCAGTGGAGATGTGTATAAGAGACAGACTAACGTCTGACATGGATCTTCTTCAAGCAATGCCTCCAATTCTTTGTCTTCAAATTTTGTCGGTGCTCCAGAACGCTCTTTGTCTTCAAGGTCAAAATCATTACTTTTGAAGCGCTTAAACCAGTTTCTGCACATTGTATTCGACAAAGCATTGTCTTAACGAGAATTCTATGTGCTTCTGCTGCAGATTTTTTCTGAATAAAGCAGTGCAATAAAATTCCCCGCTTTTTGCGGGGAATTTTATTGCAATTTATTTGGCACAAAAGTACACATTTTCATAAAGGGAAAATAAATAGTTGACACTGTAGTAAACACTATTCTACTATAATTTGAGGTTACATATAGTACTACTTTGGTGATTCGTTACCGTTCCATGCACAGAGTGCCGCAACGCCATCTTTCAAAAAACACCAGCAACTTATTCAAGGTCCTAATAATTTAAAAACTGTACGGGAGCTATTAAGTTATTTTACAAAGAATATCGTGAGTACTTATCCAAATCAATTAATTAATAATTAAGGCTGTTTGTAATATCTATATTTCTTAAATGAATAATCATGTAATCAAGCGGGCAAAGTCGCGAGCAGGCCGCTAGTATTAAATATGAAATAAAATTTTCAATGATTTATATTTTACAGAAAGAACAATATGTTATTTCATTATATACCAAAACATATTACCAAAAATTCATATTTTTTTACCAACCGAAACGCTTAACCTTCATATTGATGACATATGTCGATTCAATTTCACATTTTTACCTTACTCCGATACACAGTCTTTTGTTCGGAAATCCCATCGCCTGATATGACGTGTAAAAGACAGCTCCCTCCGCCTTCTGAATGTCACAAAAATCCATACTTCATTCCTCCCCGAGATCAAGATGGAACTCTCTAAAACAGTTCAACTCGGTCAAGTTACGTTAGTTTTTCCACTGCTTTAGTAACATGAGAATGTGATCGAACTTTAGGCACGTTTATATATCGCGTAATAAATAATAATATGTCTTTTTTTTATGTTTTGTTAAATCAATAAGATTTAAGTATTCATTAAAATATTAATTTAAATTTATATTTTCATTTCTTCGCTCTGGTGCTGAGGCAAAGCGCGGCGTTGAGTTACGTCACTCAACACAGAAATCAGCGAAAAGTGAGGAACGAAGTGTCTTAAAACTAGGTTCCCTCTGCTTACTCGGCTGTGTGTGAGATACAGCGTGAAACTGCAAATTTTTTTTACTAACATTCATAGCTTTTTAAAACCTTATTATGTTTTTATTTCATTTGTTCCACATTTTTATTTAAGTATGTATGTGATTTTACATATAATTGTAAATTTATATAATACTTTCCATAAATTTTCATTTAATTAAATATTAAGTTATTAATACTATTAATAATGTATGTTTTCCATTAAAAGTAAATTTTCGCGTGACGTATTATACAAACGGTCCCTTTATGGGTGGAGGGTGGTTCAACGACGCGCCTTGTAATCTCAAGTTAGCGAGCAATTTGGTGTTTGCTTTCAGTATTGCAGCTTTGACTATTGGATTGTATTTATTCTGAAATAAAACGAGTTTTATTCCAGTGGTTTTATTTTTATTAAGAGGTTATTACTACTGCGGTAACGCAGTGGAGTATTGGGTTGTATCGTGTTATACTATGGTTGTGGGTTCATTTTTCCCGACTGCTAAGGAAGCGTTATGTTTTTCGCGCGTATCTTGTATGTATGTAATATTCTTTATTACCTCGTATCTCCAGAACCGCTGAACGGATTTACATATTTGAGGTATCGTTAGATTTGTATTAACAGCCCAAGTGTTCTTAGATAGGTGACGTTAATAAAAAATAATCATGGCGGCTGTGGTACGCCATTGGACTTAGTGAAAAAAAAAATTTTTGTTTCGAATACTACAATATGGGTATCAAATTCAAGAGCTCAATTTCAGGATTTCAAAAAGGTATATCATGATTATCATTACCATAATAAATTCTAACAAAAAAATGAAAAATAAAAAAATATTTGTAAAAACAAAAACCCCGACTGCATCAAACTAAAAAGAAAATAAACAAGCCCAATAGTTTATTAGGATTAACAGTCGGGACCTATAAGTAATTCTTCAATCAATAAAATCTTTACCAGGAACCCCGCATAATTTAAAGAGGTCCCGACTGTTAATCCTAATAAACTATTAGGCTTGTTTATTTTCTTTTTAGTTTGATGCAGTCGGGGTTTTTGTTTTTACAAATATTTTTTTTAATTAACTTTCAGGTATATTTACATTTATTTTTAACATATAGTTTTTAGATTATTAACAATATATTTTTTTATTTCGACCAATGGTAACTATTAACAAATATAAACTCTCTAGAGATGCAGAACATAAAATTATATTAATAAAAATACAAATAAAATTGTATTTACAATTTTTATCAACTTGTTAGCTTCACGCTGTATTCCGCACACATCAGGGTAGGCAGAGGGAACCTAGTGTTAGGACACTCCGTTCCCCACTTTCCGCCGAATTTTGGAGGCATCGTGTGTTGAGTGGCGGAACTCAACGCTGCTCGCTAACCTCGACACCAGAGCGAAGTAATGGAAATATAAATTTAAATAAATATTTCATTTCCTCGAGTGGGGATCGAACCCATAACCGTCAAGTTACGGTCACACTTTTGTGCCCCTAGCTACGACGGCCTCACTTGTCATCATCACATAAATATGACGATTCAATTTAACCCTTAAGGGTGACTTCATTGTATTGCATTTGTAGGAAATTGATTTGTGTAAGTTTTTTTAGCTTTACGCTTTATTCCACACATAGCAGGGTAGGCAAAGGCAACCTGCGAACCTAGTGTCTTAATATACTCCTGTTTGCCTCTTTCTGCCGAATTCTGAAAGTATCACGTAAAAAGTGGCGGAACTCAACGCCGCACTCTACCTAATTACCAGAGCGAAGAAATGAAAATATTTAATTTCGTGAATCAAACCCATAACAGCCCACGCGCCACAACTAGTCTTAATGTATGTATAAATAGTAATGTTATATGATCTTTACTTTTATAATAATGTTATTATTAAATCTAAATTTACATAGTAGTTAACTCCACGTTCAAATAGAAATTGTAGTTCCAAATAATATATGTTTAAATGTGTGTAATTTATCAAGTCACAGGAATTTACATGTAAATTTAAGCTTTATTATTACCGTATAAGGATTAAAATTCTCTGATTGTGACATTAGGATATTTGACTGCCGCCTGTATTTAGTCTTTCTCTATATAGATGGATATTTGGAGTCAAATTAAGCCTCGGATGTCCACATTTTACTCAACTCAGACTGCATGTTCAAGTGAATGTGGGATTATTAAGCTAGTAATTTCACCAAGTGCTGAACCGTAACTCAAAGCGGTACAATTACCTTGTTTGTATAATAGTATTATACGATAAATTCGTATATAAAGTATTCGGTATGTAAATTGAAATATCTAAATTTAAATAAACTGATGATATTTATGATTTTCAAGATTAATACACACTAGCGGCCCACTCGCGGCTTCGCCTGCTTACCATCTAATTAAACATTTGTGCCGTGTGATCCCGGCCTAGAGTAGGATCATCCTGGTACTGGTGGTGTCGTAAGAGGCGACTAAAGTACGTGTGGTAGAGTCACGTCACCAGCAACGGCAACACGCATGGGCAGACTCGACCGGATCATTACCACCGGCATTTAAAACCGGCGTTAAGTAGTGGCTTTATGCCACTGCGTTTCGCATCAGGTAATGCCGGGCTCCGGCGCCCAACCCACCTTAAAGGCCGGCAACGCACCTGCAGCTCCTCTGGTGTTGCACGGGGTCGTGGGCGGCGGTAATCACTTACCATCAGGTGACCCGAACGCTCGTTTGCCTTATCTTTTTCATAAAAAAAGAATTAAACATTCATTTATTATGGTGCATTTGCCATGAGATTTATTATACATATAATTTTTATATTCAATCATTTTTCATTATTTTTGAGAAAGTGCAAGCATTACGTGGCTGCTTGCAAGGACGAAATCGAGCCTAGGCTTGCGGCCGTAAACAGAGCGTTGAATTATTTTAATTTTAAATTTTCTCGAACAGTATACGTCCAAATTACATGCTATAAAATCCAAAGCTTATGTTCATAACATTTTCTAGATGATTGAATAAATTTTGTTGGTAAATTTCAGTATCTTAATAAAAAGTTAAATAAAAGTTTTTGACACAAAAAGCCTGATAGTGACTTATTTATAAGACAAATAATATAGAATATTTATGCAATACAATGTAGGGGAGAGGGGGGCAGATTCGAACGATTTTTAAACTTTGTGTCATATTTAAAAATTCTACAGTTCTTAACTTCTTTACTATTTCACAATGCTTAGTTCAACTATTGTGCTACAAAATCATAGCATCATATGTAGAAGAATAAATAAATTAAAGGTGCAATATCAATTTTAGTAGTAGTAGTCAAATGTTCAAAGCTGCCCCCCTTCCGGGGTATTTTTTCGTTATTTGAGGCTAATTGAAAATTAAACCGTTATGTTACAGCACTCTTAAAGAATGTAGCTTTCATACAAAATAAAAAAGATCCGACCAGTAGTTCCAGAGATATTAGCGTTCAAGCAAACAAACTATGGATGTTATTATATTTCAAAAGTCGCACTGTGCGACTGTAAAAGTAACGTTTCCGAGTTCAATTCCAACTCGAGGGATTGAATTATTTTTATTATCTCACTCAGGTAAGAAGCGCGGCGTTGGGCTCCGTGACTGAACATGCCACTCTACTAGTTTCTCTCTGCCTACCCCTTGCCCGCTCTACTTTATACGCAAGACACAGCATGAAAAGTAAAAAAATCTTAAATAAATAACAGAAAAAATAATAATAAACAGAATTCTATTTTCTGGTCTTTTAAATAAGTTGGTTAAGAAAACATTTAATTAACCTTTGCTTTACAACACTTTTCCAAGATTTTTTACTGTGAGAATATTTTCTTTCATATTTCAAATAAGGTTTTTAACTTTTAAAGCGTCCACGACACTGACAATGAATCAAAAGAACGTGGATAATCATATGAAAAGGCCACTTTGTTGACTTAGGCAGCGCATACTTTACCTCACAATTTTTCATACTTACTTTTCCTATATTTTTTTTTAGCTTCACGCTGTATCCCGCACACAGCAAGGTAGGCAGAGGGAACCTAGTGTTAACACACTCCGTTCCCCACTTTCTGGAGAATTCTGGAGGCATTGCGTGTTGAGTGGCAGAACTCAACGCCGGGCTTAACCTCGACACCAGAGCGAAGGAAATGGAAATATAAATTTAAGTAAATATTTCATCTCCTCGAGTGGGGATCGAACCCACAACCAGTCGGTTTTACAGTCACACCTCGTGCCGCTGCTCCACGACTGGCCTCTTTTCCTATATAAAATGTAAAATTAAGGAGTTTTAAATAACTTTTTGGATAGAATGAGTATTTTGTAACGGAACGCCTTTTTCTTTTTTACACCGCTATTTAAATATGTTAAATTTGATTTTATTAGTAAAATCCGATTACTTTTAAGCTGAACTTATAAGTATTATACATACAAATAAATGTTTTTTTTTCTTATAATAACACGCAACTTGTCACTTGGTAAACGTCACAGCCATAAATAACAAAAAAAAATATAATAAATAAAATTTTAGATTGCCTTTCAAAAGAAAAGGAGTTTGCTTGAAATCGACATTAGATTAGATTTCGATTTGATTGTTCTTAGAAGAACTGTTATGTCATTTTATTTAGAATTCAATGGGACATAAAAAAATATGAAATTTTTATCCAAAAAAAATATGAAAACTGTCCTGATCAATTTAATTAAAATTTTGTTTTTAGTTTTTTTTACTAACTAAATAAAAATCTTTTAATAATGTTGTAATTATGTTTTTAGTTACATACAATATAGGCTTTTCTTTTGCTCTTAAAAACTTAAAAAAATAAATAAATAAAAAATATATTAAACTGTATTATTTCTTATAAGTTCAGTTTTACACTAGATGATCTATAGGGGAGAGGGGGGCACATTCGAACGATTTTTAAACTTTGTGTCATATCTAAAAATTCTACAGTTTTAACTTCTTTACTATTTCACAATGCTTAGTCCAACTATTGTGCCACAAAATCGTAGCATCATATGTAGAAAAATATATAAGTTAAAGGTTGTCTCTTATACACATCTAACAACATAAAGTATAGGAACACAAATATTNTTAACACATATTTTCAAAGGTGCCTCTGTTCTAAGCTACCCCCCTCTCCCCTAATTAATTTGCGCGTTTCAAATTTAACACATAAATAAAATAAAAAAAAAGTAGTTATAAAAACATTCTTTATCACACTTATATCCTCTTGGCATCGCTAATACTAATAAACTAATAACTAATAAAAAATAGCTAAAAAATCTTAAATAAATAACAGAAAAAATAATAATAAACAGAATTCTATTCGAAAAAAAAAATTGTTATAATATAAAAAAAAACATCCGTTATCACACTTATATCCTCTTGGCATCGCTAACTAATAAAAAATAGCTAAAAAATCTTAAATAAATAACAGAAGAAATAATAATAAACAGAATTCTATTCGAAAAAAAAATTGTTGTAATATAAAAAAAAAACAACCTTTATCACACTTATATCCTCTTGGCATCGCTAACTAATAAAAAAATAGCTAAAAAATCTTAAATAAATAAAAGAAAAAATAATAATAAACAGAATTCTATGCTAAAAAAAAAGTATAATAGTTAAAAAAACATTCTTAATCACACTTACATCCTCTTGGCATCGCTAACTAATAAAAAATAGCTAAAAAATCTTAAATAAACAACAGAAGAAATAATAAAAAAACAGAATTCTATTCTAAAAAAAAGTAGTCATAAAAAAAAACAGCCTTTATCACACTCATATCCTCTTGGCATCGCTAACAAGCTCAAAATTCTGCTCTGCAAGAACCTATAAACTCGTTCTAAGCGCGCTGAATTGCAATTTGCGTCGTAGTTTGTCATGATTCGGGCCCGTAAACTTTAGATAAATACAAGTTGGAGTTACTTCGAGCGGACGCATTTCCTGCTGTAGGTATATAAATTTAGTTTTACATGCGTATAATTTGAATTATATATGATTATGATTATGGAAGCCCGAAATGTGTCGTATCTTAAATATGATGAAAAAAAGTTATTTGTGTACGTGAGGCAAGTCGTGGCGCAGCGGCACTAAGTGTGACTGTGTGTGGTTGTGGGTTCGATCCCCACTCGAGGAGATGAAATATTTACTTAAATTTATATTTCCATTTCTTCGCTCTGGTGTCGAGGTTAAGCTCGGCAATGAGTGCTGCCACTCAACACGCAATGCCTCCAGAATTCGGCAGAAAGTGGGGAACGGAGTGTCTTAATACAATGTTCCCTCTGCCTACCCTGCTATGTGCGGGATACAGCGTGAAGCTGATTTATTTATTATTTATCTGTGTACGTATTTAGTAGGGAGGCCAGTTGTGGCGCAGGGGCACAAGCGAGTGACTTTAAACGCAGCAGATTGTGGGTACGAACTCACTCGAGAAATTTAATAGTTTCAGTTCTTCGTTCTGGTACAACTCCACTCAACATGCAATGCCTCGAAAATTAGGCGAAAATTGAGGAATAAACTGTCTTAACATTAGGTTCCATATGCCTACCCTGCTATATGCGGGATACAGCTTATAGGTAAAAAAAAAGTTATACAGTTAATTGTTATTAGTTACTAAACGTTACATTGATGCATAATTAGGACACGTGATTAAATTTCATAGTTATACGTTCAAATCCCTAATTGTATCTAATTTGAATATAAATATAAATTCAGTTTAGGAACTCATTGCTTTAATTAGACGGTAGGCTTCGATATACACTATTGTTTAAGGTTATTATATACTATCTTGTGCGATATAACCATAAAATGTAAAGACTCCACGGGCAATATCCTGTCCCATTACGGGGAACACCCTAACATTATAAATCCCCGAAATGCTAAATTTGTATTCCATTGCCAGAGATCTCCTGATATAGAACAAAAATAATCTGGAAAAAAAAATCTATTGGGTTGTCGATCACCAAAAAAAGAAAGTAAAAGAAAGGTAAAGTTACCAATTGGCATAATTCGTATGGATTATCTTAATTTTTTTTTATATAAAAGTTTTAATTAGAAATCAAACAAGGAACTTAGGTAGCTATCAAAAGTATAAAATATTTTTGAAAATGGCTATAAATATATATTAGAAATAAGTACCTACATATTTGGTATTTAAAACTAGAATGGAATTCTAATTTGGTCACGAACAAGTAATATTTCACTGAAATAGGGCCTCATTTCAACCATTTATTATAGTGTAATGAGACAAAAAGTACACTGGTGAGTTGGATTAGTTCCAACAGGCCTGTTTGAAGTTTCATTTCGTTACTCCACATACTGGACTCTAATTTTTTGTAATATAATTAAAACGATTTTTTAGCGATAATTTTATTCGTCACAATTTTTTTTTTAATATTGATTTTATGGTATTGCTACTGTCAAAACTTAGATACATCGTGTTGGCAATTTTACTTTTAGATTATGTAGAAATAAGAAGAATTCTTTCATTAAACTTACAATAAAATATATACCAGTAAACGCTGGTCTAATTAATTGAGACATAAAATATTTATTATTAAATAATTCCACTAAAATATTAATAGCTTGTTCTATAAATTATAGAAATAATTTAACACACCGCTTATTATATAGTATATGTATAGGTATATACATAAAATCCACATATCTTGTTGTTTGGTAATAAAAACACATACTTTCGAACATTCCTGTGAAATAGTGAAGGTAACCTGATCTTACGCTAGGCCCTTTCGACCCACATCAACCCTCCTACCTTGACAGTAACATTATTAACACGCACTACAGCTACAGTTACGTTTACAAAATATCGAGGTACTATTATGACGACCTGCCTTAATAAAAAACTGGTGAGGTGCGAGTCGGACTCGCTCACCGAGGATTCTGTACCAATATCTGATAGATTAGTGGGAGGTACAATTTTTTAAAAGTAGACAAATTTTCGGGCAAGGAATTGAGTTTGAAGGCATATGCACAATTTTTTTATGAAATGAACTATAAATATAAGTTTATAACGATTTTTTTTTCTATGAAATATCTATAAATTTAAAATATTTGGATTTTTCCCTTTATTTGTATTGTTGAGGCCAGTCGTGGCGCAGCGGCACAAAGTGTGACTGTAAAATCGACTGGTTGTGGGTTCGATCCCCACTCGAAGAGATAAAATATTTACTTACATTTATATTTTCATTTCTTCGCTCTGGTGTCGGAGCAAAAGCGCGGCGTTGAGTTCTGTCACTTAATACACAATGCCTTCAGAATCTGGCAGAAAGTGGGAAACGGAGTGTCTTAACACCGGGTTCCCTCTGCCTACCCTGCTGTGTGCGGGATACAGCGTGAAGCTGATTTGTATTGTTAGTTCTCACTTGCCAGATTTCACAACTGTAGGTCTACGAGAAGTACCATATAGATTTTGATTATGCGGCGAATTTCATACAAAATGGAGCAAAATCTGAAAAATCTGAAATGCATAAATGCTTGTATCTTTTAATTGCATTGACTTAGAATCTTGATATTTTTCGCGCTTCAAGGGATCATAGACATGGACATTTGATACGAATTTCAGCTTGATACCTGTATACAATCTTGGAAAAATTGTCTTAACAGTCGGCCATACCATAATGATTCTTATAAGGGTTCCGTTTTTACCTTTTGAAATACGGAACCTTAAAAATCGAAAGCTTTCTTTAAATTTTCCTTTTTATTGACCGACCAGGTGAAAGCACTTCTAAGGGACCGCGTAAAATAATCTTAAATTTTACATCGATATCAACTTAGCTCGTAATCTGTATGGCAAAAGTTTAACGTTATCGTTATAATTTTAATTAATTTTGTTCTGTTAATAAAATTTCTAAGTAATAAATTTGGGATTGTTGTTTGAGAATGTGCTTAAAGATTAAATACAAAGTAAATAATTAGCTAACAAATATATAAAGTATCAGCTTCACTTTGTATCCCGCACACAGCAGGGTAGGCAGAGGGGTTCTGTCTCTCTCTCTCTCTCTCTCTCTCTCTCTCATGTTAAGACACTCAGTTCCGAATTTTCCGCTGAATTCTGAAGGCGTTGCGTCGAGTGGCGGAAATCAACACCGTGCTTTGCCTTACCACCAGAGCGAAGAAATATAAATATAAATTTAAATAAATATTTAATTTCCTCGAGTAAGAATCGAACCCACAACCAGTCGCGTTTACACACACTGGTGCGCCACAACTGGCCCATATATGTATATAGTAATCTATTAAAAACTTTTCTTGTAGTAATAGAATAGACAAATTAGATCCAAACAAAAGTACAAAGCATTTTTTTCACGGCTGTCACTGTTACGCTAGATACCTCCAGGGGTTTTTAATGTTTATAGATTTAGCGGCTCCAGCTGAGTGATTACGTAATAAAATGGGGATTATTAATTTTTCTCTCAGTCACTTGAGGAATATTAAACAAGTAATAACGTAAATACGTATAATATTAAAGTCTGTATGGCATTACATACATATTGTACAAAAATTCTAGATAAATATAGTATAAAATTGTGTTCAGTTGCATTCCCGTTTCACTCCGCATCCCTCCCTCCGAATTCTGGTGAAATTACGTTTTGAATGGCGGAACTCAACGCCGCGCTTTGCCTTTTTACCAGAGCCAAGACATGAAGAAGTTAGATTAATATCTACTGCGGAGCAATAACTTCCTGCAAACGCTGTTTATGAATTCGACTCTTAGCAGAATAGGCAGAGAGAATCTAGTGTTAAAACACTCCTTTTTCCACTTTCCATCTTTTCATCGCATTGTCGAGACTACGATATAAAGTGGCGGGATTTAACACCGTGCTACCAGAGGGTAGAAGTGAAACTTATTTAAATTTAATTAATCCCCGAGCCGAGATCGATTCCAAACAATACCGTTTACAATTAGCCGCTATCTGAAGTTTTAAGCAATTTTATTTGTAAACATAAACCAACCATAGTTTCTTATGTTTACTAATGTGCCGTTTTCTTATTTCTTAATCTTTAGAAGATCTATTAATATTCTTCGTCAGAGGTTCTACCAAAATATTCTTTGATAAGGTGGCATTTTACTATTTCTTATAATTTAGCTACAGTTCTCAGATGTTCCAGAGAGTGTTAATCGTGCTCTATAATTATTTTGTAAATTATTTATATAATTATAATTGTTTTTAGGGTTCCGTACTTTTTCAGGAAAAAAGGAATCCTTATAAGATCACTTTGTTGTCCGTTTGTCTGTCTGTCTGTAAAGAACTCTTATCTTAGGAATACTTCGAGATATCAAATTGAAATTCAAACCATATACTTAGATCTACGCTCCGATGATTTCTTGAAAAAATCGTATTTTAACATTTAGTTAAAAAAAAGATATGGCCGTTTATTCTGCGAAAAACACGTATTTCGACACTATACAGTCAATCAAAATTAATACGGTACTTCCAGTTGACCTAGAATTATGAAATTTGGTAACTTGCATTTACAGGTGCTTGTTTAGGAAAAAATCTAAAAACTATACATTTGTGGTTAAATCCTAAGAAATAACTTATCACCGTCATGTTAAAAGGGGGGCAAATTTTGATATTAAAGCCGCTAGTCCAAGTGAGGAATCAGATGAAAGGGCTGTGACTAAGCTACGCTTGATTTCAGAAAAAGACCGAGACCTCCAATTTTTGTACGAAACCCTCGGTGGGCAAGTCCAACTCGCGCTTGTCCGGTTTTTTTTAAATATTATGTTAAACTCAGGAATGAAAACATTCATTATTTCTTATGGTATATCTGGAGCACTACGGTTCTATATCAGGTTAGCCAGCTTCATAATCATTCATAGCTTACATTATGTCTAGACAAAAAGTATTATTTAAATTCATCCAATACAGTTCGTCTGAGGAGTGTGAGTATAAATAGAGAAACAAACTAGAAAGAACGAGTATAATTAGAGAACAGACTTACACAAATCGACGAACAAAGAAGGTAGGTATAAATTTTATATGTGAAAAGCACAAAATATATTTTCTTAATAATATTTAGGAAAAATATTTACGTCAACATTAAAAAAAAGACAGACAAATTACAGTATCTGCTAGAAAAAATTGTGTTATTTAAAGCTATAAATATTATTAGTCCTAATAAATTTGAAACTGGCTGTTATTTTTACTTGCTTGTTTTTATATAAAATGTTTAATCTTTTCTTTTAATTTAATGAGGAATAGAACCAAATAAGCAGTCAAAATTAACCACAAGGTAGATTGAGAATTGATGTTGTTTACAAAAATGTTTTTTTATCGTATACGAACTGGCAACCACGTTTTATTCACCCTGGCACACCCAAACCCTACGATGTCATAAATTCAATAAATTCGAATTTCTATAAGCTGAAACTCAGATAGTAGTTTGAAAAACAAATAGTAAAAAATTAAATTTATCGAGAAAGAATCGTCCATTGCGACCGACCGTTTGGCCTCGCGCCAATATCGCCGCCTTCGCGCCTCCATCGTGTAATTTACTCATGCGGAACGAGATTAACGTGACATCTGCCTTGATTGACTCCTTACTTGCTGCAATGGCAATCAGGTTTAATCTTTAGGTCACATCTTTCAACATTTTTATTATTCAGCTTCACGCCGTATCCTGCATGTAGTAGAGCAGAGGGAGCGTAGTGTTAAGACACTCCGCTCCCCACTTTCCGCCGAATTTTGGAGGCATTACGTGTTAAGTGGCGGGACTCAATGTTGCTCTTTCCCTCGAAACCAAGAGCGAAGAAATGAAAATATATATTTAAAAAAAAATCAGCTTCACGCTGTATCCCACATACAGCAGGGTAGGCAGAGGGAACATAGTGTTAAGACACTCCGTTCCCCACTTTCCGCCAAGTTTTGGAGGCAATGCGTGTTGAGTGGCGGAATTCAACGCCGCGCTTTGCCTCGACACCAGAGCGAAGAAATAAAAATATATATTTAAGTATTATAAATATTTCAATTCCTCGAGTGGAGATAGAACCCACAACCAGTCACGTCTACAGTCACACTCTTGTGCCCCTGCGCCACGACTGGCCTCAATTTAAATTAGATTCATTATATTATTTGAATTTTTCCAACATTCTGCGAAAGAGGAAAACAAAAAGTAACAAAATAATTTAGATAACGTATAAGGTTTAAAACCGTTTCGATATATCCCGCAACGCTCAGCAAGATTCACAAACAAATTCAGCGAGATTTTAGTTTACGCTGCAAGCTTCATTAAGTGAATTATTTTTATTCCCTTTGCAATGGAATGTAAGCTACGTTTGATTTGGAAAATGAAAATTTTAATGAAAAGAAATGATTCAAAGAGTCTTTTCGTAGTATATTTCTTTTTTTTTTAAGTTTTCACGCACACAGCAGGGTCGGCAGAGGGAACCTCGTGTTGAGACACTCCGTTCCCCACTTTCTGCCGGATTCTGGAGGCATTGCGTGTTGAGTGGCAGCACTCAACGCCGCGCTTTGCCTCGACAAATATAATATTATATAAGTATATTTCTTATATTATTTTAAATAATTAATTATTTTAATTAACGCCGTCTTAGCACATGGGCGCAAGCGTGCGACTGTAGACGCGATGGTTGTAAATTTGATTCGCACTTGAGGAAATTAAGTATTAAGAAATTAAGTAAAATCAAAATTAAATCAAATCAGCTTACGCTATATTCCGCACACAGCAGGGTAGGCAGAGGGTACCTAGTGTTAAGACACTCCGTTCCCCACTTTCTGCCGAATTCTGGAGGCATTGCGTGTTGAGTGGTAGCACTTAACGCCGCGCTTTGTCTCGACACCAGAGCGAAGAAATGGAAATATAAATTTAAGTAAATATTTCATCTCCTCGAGTGGATCGAACCCACAACTAGTCGACTTTACAGTCACACTTTGTGCCCCTACGCCACAACTGGCCTCAAGAAATTAAATATTATTATAAATTAATATTTTTATTTTAGTTCCGCTACGCGATGACGAAGCATAGTGCGGCGATGGGTTCGCTACTCAATACTCACTGCCTCCAAAGTTCGGTGGAAAGTGGTGAATGGGAAAATAGTGTATTAACAACAGGTTCCCTCTGTCTACCCTGCTATGTCGGGATACAGCGTATTATACGGGAAGTTACAGGTATTATACGTCAAGCAACTATAAGTCTTATAAATCAATTCCAATAAAAAAACAGTAATAATGACTTCAATAGGTATTATTCCTTTTAACAATCCGAATACTGAAAGATACATTAAAGTTCGAGCTCCGAAGCGAGATTTTCTTGTTAGCTAGTTAAATGTTTGCAATCTTCTCGAAGCTTTAGGTCAGAATAAGTTATTTATAATTTTAACATTACGATTTGTAATTACAAAATTTAAAAATTCTTCTTAACTTTTGAAATGTGATTTATGCATACCACTCGTGCGCAAGTCAAATATACTCTACGGATAAATGGTACTGTGGGGCCCCCTAAAAATGAACCCGATATTACCCAATAAAACCCAGCGAAATCTCCCCACCTGATGGTACGACCCTGTGATGGGCATCTGACGCAGCGCATAGGCCGTTCCTTCAGAACCTGGACCTTAGCCGAGCTCCACCCCAATAAAATTCGTCCTTTTTCCACGATAGGTTTGGCTGACTCGCATGAGCATCGCATCATAGCTGAAATCATTCCTCTAGGTCCACGGGGTAAGTCTGAAATGGTAATGGCTTTAACACGGCAGCCGCTGGTACTCGCAACTGCGTCCACCACCTTTTCTTTGGTACCCGACTCATCTAGACCAACTAATCTCATAGAGGCAGTTCTGTGGCCTGGTGACTATAGCTATATTCATCTGGAAAATTTATTTGGATTTATATATTATAGATATCAAAATACGTAATCATATAAACTTATAAATATAAGTGTTAGTATCTTTCTATTTTTTTTATTACGCCTACTTAAAAAATCACCCATTTTTTATTTCTTCTGCAATACTTGATACATCGACGGATTATATGAGATTGGAATAAAAAATCTGGTAAATATATAAAGTAAAACGTACGGTAAGTGCGGCTCCCCTTCCTGCACTATCCTACCGGAGATGGAACATACATCGCAATCGACGTACGAACTGCCGAAGATCCTGTAGACGTCGACGATTTTAGTATATTTTTTTTATAACATAAATTTGAGAAGCACAGCGAGGAAACATTTAGAATAAAATGCTTACGTTATCTGTATATAGTTGAAAAGTAAATAGTTTAGTTTTTAGTTTTACATAAAACAACCTTTTTATGACCGCATAATTTTAGAAAATAGCAATTTGATCTTTATTCCGTATTAATTCAGGATTACAGTTTATGGGCCCATTGACGAATGGGACGAATTTTAACACGAAATAGCTTATTATTATATTGACAATAGCTCATTACCAATCATTGTTTCATTTTAAAATAAATTTTAACAAAATGTTATTGTTATTACAATAAAATGTGTTCTTATATAAAATTTTGATTAATTTATTTTTATATTTTAAGTAACATTCGAAACTTGAATGAATGGCTAAAAACCTTTCCAAATCTATATTGTTTTACAATAGTAATATTGTAATATAGCTTATTAAAAGTTGAAGTGATTAAAATTAGATTAATCGCTTTTGCTTTACGTATATGATACAATACTTCTATGGATTTCACGGGTTTTGAGATAACCTAGTTAATGCTGCAACTAAATTACAAAATAACATTTGCAAGCCTTACGACACAATCGAAAAAAATATCCAAATTAAGAAACCTATCATAAATATTAATATTTTATCATAATTATGTATTTGAACCATTAACCTCCAGAAATTGGCGGAAAGTGGAGAACGGAGTGTCTTAACACTAGATTCCCTCTGCCTAACCTGCTGTGCGCGGGATACAGCGTGAAAATGAAGAAAAAACCTAAAAAAATAAGCCATTATGATCATCATCTTCATATCACGCTTTTAACGCCCACTGTTGCACAAAGGCCTCTCCGGAGGATCTTCATGCAGCGCCGGTCGTTCTAAATTTACTATATTGATTTATGCTATTTTTATATTATATTATAACCTAATTCTTAACCTATTTAATACAGCTATCAGTTATTAGTGTATTAGTTACCGAGACTAGGATCGCGAACAGTTCAGTGACTTGGAAATGATAAGCTCGTGAGCATTTTCACGCTTATCCTAGTTTCGTTATAACTTGGTATATTTTAATAATTGGAGTGTTAAATATTCCATTTTATTTATTTTTTTTTTCAGCTTCACTGTATTTCCCATATAGCGTAGGCGGAAGGAGAGAGAGAGTTGAAACACACCGACCCCTACTTTCGGGGAAACTGAACACCGCTCTTTGTCATATTGTCAGAGAGAAGAAACGAAAATGGTAAGGTAAATATTTCAATACGTATGTATAGCCAAATGACTGAACCCCTGCGCCACGACGTCCCCATTATTTTATAAGAGATTTGTAAGTAAAATAATATTTTTATATAATTAAGAATACTCAGCATTTTTCGAATATTTCTTACAGATATATATATCTAAGTAATATGATAGCAATTACAATATATTTGGAAGAATATATAGGAAACAAAAAAATATATTTTTAATGTATCTACTGATTCATACTTATAGTATAATTTCAATTGAGCATTGTGTATTATAAGTAATAATTGATATTTTAATATACATTATGAAAATATCAATTATTTATATGTTATATTTTATAGAAAATTTGTAATTTAATTATTTTTGTATTATATTGTGATAAATGAATGGAAAACTTGTTTCATGCAATCATTTACTTATTTGGAACAATAAATTGAAATGAAAAGCTATTTGTTTATTCATTATTATATACTCATACAATTAATGTATGATATTATTAAAAATATATTAGTTTATTCTCACAACTACTCTAGCTGAGTATAAGTATTTGTTATTCACCACCATCTCACCCGCCATAAAATGCGACACATATTATAAGTGTCTTTTTATCATTTCACAAATATATCAGGGTCATAAAGAATTTGGTGATATCCGAATTCATGATATGACATGTCAAGTGGCGTAACTCAACACTGGACTTTGTCTGACTCTGGTAACTAAAACATGAGCATAAAAGAAATGAAAAAAGAATTAGTTAGGTATTCACAACGCATCGTGCATATAGCAGAGTAGGCAGAGGGAACCTGGGATCCTAATGTTAGGACAATCAGTTTCCATTAAAACACTTCCACATCACACTTTCCGCCGAAATCTAGACGCATTGCGCGTTGAATAGCGAATACAAGCGTAACCAGAGCGAAGAAATGAAAATATTAAATATTCCATTTCCCCTAATGGGAATCGAACTCACAACCGTGTCGTGTTTACAATGGCACGTTTGTACCCTTGCGCCACGGCTGGCCTCATCGAATATTATATACATTATTGTACATATAACAAGTCAGATATACACCCCCCCCCCCCTCCTAAATTATTGAAAAAAAAATAGATTTATCAATACAAAGATAGATCTATTTTTTCAACAATTTAGCTTATGAAACAGTACTATTAATAGGAAAAAATGAAAGCACTCTGCCATTAATAAAACGACATGCTATCAATTTTTGAATGTGAAAACAACTGTCAAATATTTCATCTGAATCGTTTGTACGTCGGTTATTAGTGTGTGCCGCAATTCGGTTAGACAGATTATTGAATTTTATTTCGATTTCTATTTAAAAGCTGTTTCAATATGGGAGTCTTGTTGTCATATTAAAAGAATATTTTTTTATTTGTTTTTTATAAATGAATAAAAAATAAAAATCGAATCAGCTTCACGCTGTATCCCGCACACAGCATGGTAGGCAGAGGGAACTTAATGTTAAGACACTCTGTTCCCCACTTTCTGCACAACCAGCCGGTCATACTTCATATTTGAATACCACTATATGAATATAAAGAAATACTGTCTCACGCTGTAATCCCACATATAGCAGGATACGCAGAGGGAACTTAATGTTAAGATACTCCGTTCACCACTTTTCGCCAAAATTTTTGAGGCATTTGATGTTGAGTGGCGGAAATAAACGCGGGGGTTTTTGCCTTGGTGCCAGAGCGAAGAAATGAAATATAAACAATAACTTATTCCCTTGAGTTGAGATCAAACCCACAACAACGGCCTCGAATAATATTTTAGATATTTAATTTCAATATATTTACAAATTAAAATTTTTAAAAAATATATAAATACGAAACTGGATGTAAGAATCGAAATTAAAATCTGAATCGAGTAATTGGCTATAATCGTTATATTATAATTGGTTATCTGGTCTAGATTATTTTGTTGCAAAGCATAAAAACAACAAAGTTTATAAAATTATATTCTTTATGTAATTTTTAAATTAAAGTACTTTGAAGTTTGTACATGGAAAGTAAAACGACTATTATTTTACTACGAATTTACGTTAAATGTGTCTTCTTTCTTTTCTAGTTAAACCAAAGCCAACCTTGTTATAAAGACAAAGTAAAAGAGACTTAATATAATATTTTCAAAGATGAAAAAAATGTAAATAACGACAAAATATTTTGAAACTTCCTGTCTAGAATGGAGATATATATATATATATATATATATATATTGGCTTCACGCTGTATCCTGCACATAGTAAGGTAAGTAAGCAGAGGGAACCTAGGAACCTACTGTTATAATACTTCACTCGCCATTAAAACGTTTCCTTTCTCTATTTGCCGCTGAATTTTCGAGGCATTGCGTGTTGAGTGGCAGAACTCTACACCGCGCTTTGCCTTGTTAGAAGAGGGAAGAAATTAAAATATAAACTAATAATAATTCATTTCCTCGAGAGATAATCGAACCCACAACCGTCGTGTAAGGTCACATGCTCGTACCACTGCACAACAGCTTCAATATATATATATATATATATATATATATATTTATCTACTCCAGAAAATATGAGATTACATAAAACTGAAAACAGAAACGACATAATTTAAAAATATATAATTGTCTTTATATTAATATTTTATCTGTCCTTAGTTATTATAACATAAGTATTTGCCTAATAAATTAAATATTAAATTTGCAAAATTATACAGTAACTCTAATAAAAAACCAAAGCGCGGTTTTAAATTCTCAACACTCAATGTTTCAAAAATTGAGTGAACATAGAGTGTCCTAACACTAACTTCCTTCTGCCTATCCTATTATATGTATATGAGATACAGCGTAAAGCAAAAATAAATTTATAAATTTTAAAAAATAAAAAATATTTGCAAAAATCACTCGCGTAAGCAACTCAACGTGTACGAATATTACTCGATGTCGATGAAATAAAGGAAATAAATTATTAATTGTTAAATTCCAACATATGTGTAATAGACAACAGTAATAATCGATATAATATCGAAATATCGAAGGCGTTAGTTTTGTTACGGCCTTGGTTTTACAAATCCGATGTTCGACGAAAGTGTAAGTAAATTATCTATAAAATTTTAAGATATTTTAAAATTAATAAACTAATTTCAGGTTAAAAATACACTGTTGGTTAACTACACAAAGATTTTGAGTAAGTAGTAGTAAGACTTTTTTCAAAATCGTTATATATCAAAATAAATTGAACAGGATGTCTTAATTGTAGATTAATTATTTTATTTAATTTTATTATGATTATGATTTAAGATTAAATTGTCTGAAACATTTCACATTATGTATGTAATAAATTTTCTTTTTTAAGTTAATAAATTTCATTTTTGACATAAAAGCTTAGTGGCACAAGCTCAAATAAAGCTGCTTTTTTGCTGGAAGAAGTTGTGTCAAGGTCAGTAAAATCAAGTAAAGTACCAGCTTCACGCTCTTTACCGCATAGCAGGATAGCCAGAGGGGACCTAGGTTTAAGACAATCCTTTCCCCCTTTTCCTCCCAATTATCGAGACATTGCATATTGAGTGACGTAACTCAATACCACACTTTATCTACTATAGCAAGGAAATATCGGCCGACATTCGGAACGAACTGACAACCATCGTGATTACAGTCAGACACTGTTCCACAGCTCCTCATCA
>JAAIXJ010000764.1:0-27745 GCA_013403705.1 Heliconius hermathena | reverse complement strand
AATTTTATAAAATTGCACTCTGTATATATAGTAAATAAAAAGAAGTTAAGTTAAAATAAACGAAAACGAAAAGTAGTAAGTAAAACAACAATAATAAAAATAAAGATTGTTTTCATATTTAAAGCCGAGAATATTTTAACTTAAAATTTAAAAATGTTGGTATGCACTCCGTTTTTTTTATTTTCAATAATATTTTTTAAATATGTCATGTACATGTAAAAACACCTAAAAGTCAACTTCTTCTCAAACTTCAGACACATTTTAGTACTATAAAAATAAATTATATCTCGTAATTAATATTTATATTAGAACATTATTGTTCTAATAAAAAATACAACAGTAGAAGCTTGGTAAAGCTGTAGTCACCATGTGATAAAAGAAGAGCAAAAGATGAAAAATAAAATTAATTTAATAGATAATGTGGTTGACCGTTTCGTCATTAATGTTGGTGACAGTTCCTCAGAATCCTCCGAATTCTGATAAATAATTGAATAATAGATATATTAAGATTTATTATCCTAATAGTTAAGTAACTTTTAGTAAAACTTGTACATTTTCATTTTATTTTTTGCTATTCTTATTTTATACAAAGATATTTTATATATAACATTCAAGCACAACAAGCAATAATGCTATATATAGAAAACTCCACGTTAAATAAATTAAATATAAATAAAAAAATACAATAAAGTTTGAGAAACAGAATTTTTTTGTTTACATTTTTTGTCTTGCCATAATGAATCGAGTATAGTCTGTTTTAAGTCACTGACACCGAGAAAGTGTCTTGCTAATCATCTACCGCGTGAATAAATTATAAGGTAAAGAAGCGATACGCTTTAAGACTGACGTCGATTGCTTTGTGTCATTGAAAACTTTTTTATATATGTAGGTATTTTTATAAACTATAATATATAAAATGATATATACATTTTTTTATCAGGGCATTTTAGTACAGAATTATGCATGACATTATGAAGTTATAATATATAGTTTTTTATTGCATGGATACAGGGTGAGGCTGTATCCCGCATCTAGTAGGGTAGGCAGTGGGAACATGGAAAGTTAGTGATAAGATAATCAGTTCTGGGAAGCGAAGTGTATTTAATGATAAAAACACTTTCTTTCTCCATTTTCTGCTGAAACCTGGAGATATTGCGGGTTGAGAGGCAAAACTCAACGCCACGCTTTGCCTCGTTATCAGTACGAGAAAATGAAAATTTGATATTTAATTTTCCGAGAGAAATTCGAACCCAAAGCCGTCACATTTGCAGTCACATGCTTGTGCTCCTCCACCTCAATAGCGTCATGATAATATATTCGTGTATTCTTAATTATTTGTAGAGTATAACCTAGTATAATATAATTCACTCCGCTGACCGAATTTCATCATAATACTAGAATGAATAAAAAAAACTTTTAAAAAGACAGTGCATTTTGTTTCTTTTAAAGCGCTTAAAGCGCTTACAGCAGGGCTAGTCATGCATGATATTATTTAATTTTCCTACAGCTTAGAATTATTTTTTCTTTTTTTATTTGGAGGCTGTCGCAGAGGCACAAACGTGTGACTATAACGCAACGGCTGTAGGTTTGATTCCAATAGGAAATATTCAATATTTTCATTTGCTCGTTTTGCGAACGAGCCCAGCGTTGAGTTCTGTTACTCAAAACACAATGCCTACAGAATTCGGCGTGGGGAATGAAAGTTCTAATAGGAAAAGAGTGTATTAATGCTAGGTTCCCAGGTTCCCTCTGCCTAGCCCGCTATGTACGGAATTCAGTGTGAAGCTATTATAAAAAAAACAAAGCCAATACCAATCAAACTAATATGCATATGAAATACAAATTTATTTAGATTATAATATTGCAATGTAATGAATCAAAAAGTATGCTTCAAGTTGAATCAAGTATAAATTAAAATCAAAATGCGAAAATGTCTATTGAATATATATTTAAATAGGGCAATCACATAGAAAATGCTATAATTATAAAATGTATTTTATGTTATTTTTATTATTATAACAATGTACTGAAAATACTGCTGTAGTGTTTACATTTTTCAATTTAAAATTCCTTTAGTTATTTAATTAGGACACAATATTTAGATATCCGAATTGGCATGTCTTTTGAAAATATTAAACCGTACAATTTAAATATGTGTTATATGAGAATACATCAATATCATGTAGAGCTGACAATAATTGTTTTGAAAGACTAAAAGTTTATTTTTTCGACGGCTACGATTCTCAATTTAAAAAGTATTCTTTTTTTTCAGCTTCAAGCTGTATCCCGCATACAACAGGGTAGGCAGAGGGGACCTAGTGTTAAGACACTCCGTTCCCCACTTTCTGCCGAATTCTGGAGGCAGGACACCAGAGTGAAGAAACGGAAATATAAATTTAAGTAAATATTTCATCTCCTCGAGTGGGGATCGAACCCACTGGTTGTGGGTTCGATCCCCACGGTTTTACAGTCACACCTTGTGCCGCTGCACCAAGACTGACCTCAAAGTACTAAAAAGTATTCATTTTTCTCAAATCTAGAAAGATAATTATTTATTACTCTACTTTGTTTAAAATATAAACAAGTCTCATTTAACAATAAAACTACTTTCTTTACTCATAATACAATGAATGCAATAAAAGCAACAAAATATAACAACAATCAAGAACAAGTGGGAAAACGTTGGAAAGCTTATAAATTCCACGTCACTGCACTGATTGCGTTTGTGGTCTCGGTCACTGTTGCGGAATTATAACTTTATATAAGTAGAACAGAGGTTCGAATATTATTGGTGTAGAATTTTTTTTTTTAAATATTTGAAATGAAATATTTTTTTTAATAAAACTATATAATTATATATTAAAATAAAGGATAGACGTGGCGCAGGGGCTCAAGCGTGTGTGACAAGTTGTGTGTTCGATGACCACTCAAGGATTTGTTTCCTCTTTGTTTGATATTTTCATTTGTTCGCTCTGATGTGTTGAGGCAGATCGCGGCGTTGAGTTCCACTCCTAACCATATAGGTATTTTGTATAGACAAAATGACGCAGACATATACGTCATGTATATTTACTATGCACTAATAAATAAAAATACTCATAAAAGTGAGTCCTTATTTTTTATTTTCCAAAAAAAAACCCTTGACAAAAAGCATTTGACAAAAATCCTCACCAAACATATTTGCTACTGATAAATAATAACAACACCAAAATTATTTGCCTAATGAAGCTTGTAAGTTTTGAAATCTGTGGAAATTATTCGGGCCGAAAAATCGAGGCAACGAACTGAAGCGTTGAAAAAGTATTTAATTGCTCCCAAGGAGCGGTAGTATAGCGAAAATTCGGGTAGCGAATTTATAGGAGCTATTTGGATGCAAATGATGAGCTGGGCTTGGCCTTCGCCTGTGACGGTGTAACCCCTGAAGAATAAGTGAGAAACGTCTTACGAGGGAAGGGGATCCGGTGCTCTTTAGTATTTATTCGGGAATTCGAGCGTGGAAGTGTGGCACGCTATAAAACACTTTTGTGTGTTCAATGACGCTAAAGTAAAAGGTTTTGTAGTTTTATCGATCGAGCAATTTAATACCACTATGTAGTTATTTCTTTTTTCATTTATTTTGATAAAAGAGTGTGTGATTGTAACGTGAATGTTGTGGGTTCAATCTTCACTTGAGGGTATGAATTATTATTTATTAATATTTTATTTTTTTCGCTCTGCCAGCGAGGTAAAAGTCCGGCGTTAAGTTTCGCCATCAACACGTAATGCGTCAAAAAAATTGGTGGAGTGTGGGACACGGAGTGTCTTAATACTACGTTCCCCCTACCTACCCTACTGTGGTGCGGCATATATCTCAATAGTTAAATAATAGACTGCTTGACTTTAACGTAAATATATTGAAATCGAAATCTACGGTTTTCGTCGAAAAATAAATTACTAATTCAATTGGGGAAAAGGTGAGAGGAACGGTCTAGTGGCTGAGGTGCGGCAAAAGTCCTGAAACTTCCTAACTATCACCACAAAGGATTGAATGTCGAAGTTGCTTAGTAAGTTTTCCAAACAAAAGACTAAAGTGCATCTTTGTCCCAGCGCGACGCCGCTATCTTCCTTTTACGAAGAATAAGAAAAGTGCTCGGAAAGCATAACGCCTGTGTTTTTTTTAATAAAAAGTTTTGAAATTGATAGTTAATAAAAATTGTTTATTGCGATATATAATAGCTTCTTGTTCAGAAATTAACTACCGGAAGCCAGGAATAAGAAATATCATTACAATATGGGACCAAAATTTTTATAATAACAAAGGTAGTATGTATAAAATTGATCACAATTTTATTAAAAGACATGCTAGCCTATGGGCGGAATATAAAGAAAATATGCTTCTCAGTTTGTATGTTTTATAAGAAATCAGCTTCACGCTGTATCCCGCACACAGCAGGTTAAGCAGAGGGAATCTAATATTAAGACACTGTTTACCATTTTTCGCCGAATTCTGGAGGCATTGTGTTTTGAATGGCGGAACTCAACGCCGCGCCTTACCTCGACACCAGAGCGAAAATATAAATTTAAATAAATATTTGATTTCCTCGAGTGAAATCGAACCAATCGCGTCTACAGTCACACACTTGTTCAGGGGAACAAACGCTACGACTGCCGTCTATTTTTAAATTTCAGTAATACATTACCAAGTTATTCTAAATGTCTAGTTATTTCCTGACTTTAACCACACTATCGTTCCTTATAAAAGTGCCTATTTTTCAAATTATCATCTTACAGTGCAAGTTTTGTGACATCTTAATAACAAAACAGATTAATATATAAAACCTGAGAGTGGACCGTCATATTTGTAAAAAAAAAATATGAATCCATTTATCAAAAAAGAATGATTTATTGCCGGGAACTCTTTCTGTAAATACAAATGAGGGAAGTAAGGTCCTTGGGTCACTGCCAAAGTGAAGCTTGATTAATGATTTTTGAGGCACATAGAATAGAAATGTTTGTAGCGAAATAAATCCAAGCGAGCATACTTCCGACACGACAATACAGCGTAATTTTGTGTGTTCATTTTTAAAACCATTTTAAACTGATTTCTTTTAGTTCCACAAAGTTAGGAATTTTAGTTTTATATTCTTTTTGCATGTGAAGCGAATTCTGTTTAGTCTTTTCATTTGAATAATTTCGTAATCGTGTAGATGCAGCGTGACATAAAAAGTCACATGTTCCTGTATGTATTTTTTTAAAATAATTTATTATTATTTAAAATACTATTATTTTTTGAGTAAAATTTTACATAACAGTGTAATTCTCTCATAAAAATATGATTGTTTTCTTTGTTGTTGTGTATGCAAATTCACTTTTCCTTTGTTCTTATTATAAGCATTTGCGTAAAATGGGAATCACAACCACACTTAGCATTTGACTTTTTTTAATAATTTTATATTAGAATACTCGTATAGAAATAAAACATTTTACATGAATGATGTACTTGTAAAAATCAGCATCATGATGTATCCCGCACGCAGCAGGGTAGGCAGAGGGAACCTAGTGTTAAGACACTCCGTTCCCCACTTCCTGCCGGATTCTGGAGGCATTGCGTGTTGAGTGGCAGAACTCAACGCCGCGCTTTGACTCGACACCAGAGCGAAGAAATGGAAATATAAATGTAAGTAAATATTTAATCTCCTCGAGTGGGGATCGAACCCACAACCAGTCGGTTTTACAGTCACACTTTGTGCCGCTGCGCCACGACTGGCTTGACTTGTAATGTAAAGAAAAGAATGAAAAAATCAGGAATAAGAAAAATGTAAAATTTAAATATGTACCTGAGCCATCGAGTACTATTTATGCTGTACTTGAATAAAAATATTAAAAGCAGCTTTACGCGTTTTTTGTGAGAGGTTATTACGATATTCCGTTCTCGTTAAGACAACGGAATTGTCGTTCGCAGATCTTCAACCAAAGCGAGTAAATTAAAAAAATATATATTTAATTTCCTCGAATGGGAATCGAACCTACAAATGCTCGCTTGTGCCCCTGTGCCAAAATGGCCTCACGCTTATTTTAATAACACAATATATAATGTGTCATTTTACACTGGCTTCCATCCTAAAATTTTAAACTTACGTTCCCGATACTTCCCATTACAACGCGTTATAACGATTTAACCAAAATGTAATTAATCACTACATCAGTCGCCTACTCGGTTAGAAGGCGAACACTACCAATAAAAGCAAATGGATTGTGAAATGTCGTATCACGAACACATCTGCTCGTGCGTGATACGAACATCACTATTTACTATGGGTTTTTTAGAATTACGGTGTAAGATTCTACGATTTTTTGTATAAAATGTTTATATTTTTAGCTTTACGCTGTGTGCGGGATGCACATAGCAGAGTACGCATAGGGAACTTGAAAACCTAGTGTTAAGACACTCCATTCTCATTAAAACAATATCATTACCCACTTTCTGAGGTCTGGATGACTCACGGCAGCACTTCGCCTAGTTACCAGAGTGAGAAAATTAAATATTTAATTTTCTCGAGTAAGTATTGAAGCCACAACCCCTGTCGCCCTTACATTCTGCTAACGAGCTCGAGAATTCGGAGGAAAGTGGGGATCCCAAGTGTCTAGATACTATAATAGGTTCCTACATTCCCACTGCCTACCTTAATCGCATAGCAAGATAGCTAAAAATATATATACTTCTAAATATGATACAGCTGGAGCTAAAAATAAAAAAAAATAAAAATAAAATCAGCTTCACGTTGTATCCCGCACACAGCAAGGTAGGCAGAGGGAACCTAGTGTTAAAATAGTCCGTTCCCCACACATAAAACTAAAAATAAATATTTTCCTAATTTATTTATAATTGAAATTATTTTACATACATTTGTGTTACCCAATATGCTATGATGATAAGAAAGCAAAAACTTTACACATTTTATTCAGACCGTTAATTTTAAAGATTTTGATTGAGATCACAGTTCTTTGTGATTTTTCTTATACAAATCATATTTATAAGTTAAATCACTTCCGTTCCTGAGTTCCTTTGTTGAATGAAACTCAACAATTCCTTTGTTGAGCGAAACTCAACGCCGTACTTTTGTCTTAGTGTGAGAGTGAAATATTAATATTAATAAGTAATAATTCATTCCCCCAAGAGAGGATCGAACCGACAACCATCGCGTTGCAGTCACACTTGTACCTTTGCGTCAATCTGGCCAAGACTTTATAAAATATAGAAAAAAAAACTTCCTATTAAAGTACTCAGTATTTACCTATATTCGTATATTATAGCAATAAAGGAACTTCTGGTGGCTTCTACCGTTTTAAAGATCGATTTTCTCATTGTACGTGCCTCCATATAAAGTGTGGTTCACGAAAGTGATTGTAAAGTAGTGGAAAATTCACAGGCATGCGACGCCGCAGCGCTCTTCCGTATAATGAAAAAGGACTTATATAACATCCGTACTTTAATATTTTGTCTTAATGCTTGAAAAAAAAATAGTTTTAAATTTTTTTGAGTATTATTCGACACTTAGAAAAGAAATATTTGTGCTAAGAACATAAAGCTAATAAGGATTTCGACGTAGCATGATGGGCGCGTATAGCTTAGTGATCAGGCCGATTGAATGATATCCAAGAGGCGTCAATTCCAATGCCTCTACATTAAAATTTTTGTATCTTTTCTAAAAAAATAAGCCAGTCATAGAGCTGGGGCACAAGCGCATGACTGTAAACAAGACTGGTGTTGCTTCCCAGTCGAGGAAATGAAATGGCATTAAATACACAATGCGTCCAGAATTCGGCGGAAAGTGGAGAGCGGAGTGTCTCAACACTATATTCCATCTGCCTACCTGCTGCACGCGAAATATGGCTGGAAGCTAAAAAAAAAAAGAAATACTAACAATACATCATAGATAATTGCTGAAGATGAATTTTGGAAAAAAAGAGAAAAAATTCAACACATATACATACTAATAAGTCCTTTCCTATGGAATACCTGTAGGAAAACTTGCGTTGTTCGCTGTACAATAAACTATCCCACTTAGTTTTACTGCCCTCCTATTACAGTTAAGTGTTTATTGCACTAGGTCCAGCGTAGTACTAATAAAGAAAGGCCAGTTCAGATTTCTGAACAATGTGAGCAGAATGTAATTAGAGTATAATAATTTACTTAAGAGGCCAGTGGTGATGCAGGGGAACAAGTGTGTGACTGTAGACGCGAGTGATTGTGGGTTCGACTCCCTCCTCGAGGAAATTCAATATTTATTCAAATTTATATTTTCATTTCTTCGCTCTGGTGTCGAGGGAAATCGCGGCGTTGAGTCACAATTTGGCGGAAAATGAGGAACGGAGAGTCTTTACATAGTGTTCCCTCTGCCTACTCTGCTGCGTACGGGATGCAGCGTGAAGCTGATTTTTTAAAATTTATTGAAACACTATGATCCCTTAAATTTTCAATGGAAAATTCATATTAACTAAAAAGTTTTACAAACAAAAACCCATTAATTATGAATATACAAATCTTCCCTGAGCAATAACAAGATGGATCGTTATATAAATAGTGATAAATAACTTTCATACATCTCAATTTTTGGCTCAATCTGTATTCAGCGCTGCGTTAAATTGGACGAGCAAATAAAAATATACAAAAACCAACATGACAAGATAAATAATATATTGCGTAATTAACTTAACTATTAAGTATACTATAATACCATTACATATCAAGATTATGTATTTATCTGATTTTTTTAATATTATATAATACTTAAACTTTTATCGCACACAGCAAGGTGGGCAGACGGAACCTAGTATCAAGATATCCATTCTCCATTTTCCACCGAATTCTGTAGACATTGCGTGTTGAGTGGCGGATCTGTACGCCGCGCTTTTGACTCGACACTAGAGCGAAGAAATTAATTATTAAATATTGCATTTCCTTGAGTGGATTAAATCCACAACCTGTCGCGTTCACGTTCACACGCTTGTGCCTTTGCACTTGAACTGGCCTCTCTGATGAAACCACTATTGTAAAAGTAATGTCAATTATAGTCCTATATTTATCGTCTATATTCAACTATCATTTATACTAGATCGTAAACCTTAAAATCTCTTTGTGAAATATCTGACAAACATATCGCCTACACTACTCGTATGTTAAAACATATACCTTAATGCAAAACTATAAGCTAAAGAATTGCGGCTACTAGTGTCATAAAGGCACAGATTATGAGTTCGATTCCCACTCTATGTAATAAAATATTTCTTATTTTTATTTCTTCGCTCTGGTATTAGGGCAAGTCTTGATCTGCCTACCCTGCTACATGCGGAATACAGCGAGCAGCTGAAAAAAAAGAAGAAAAGAAGAGTAAGCTGCAACTAAAATTACGGTATTTTTCCTATTATTTCAGGCCTTTATCTTAAACGAGAGAAAGAGAAAGACAAATTAATTACAATAACAAAATCCAGCAAAGAGAATGACATTTCAGGGAAATTCGATGACCATTTTAAACTAACAAAATAGCAACGTTTTCACACATCGCTTGGTATTCTTCATACAAGTAAGTATTGTGCAGTTGGATCGCGTCGGGACAAAGGCAGATTTGAATAAAGGATTCCCATTGGATTCTGGTACTATTTCTCTTTTTTAATAAAGCATTCCTTTAAAACCAAACGGTATTGCATTCTTTATGCCAGTTGTTCAATATATTTTTTTATTTGGTACTTGGATTTGCAGTTTGCTAGTTAAAAATTATGCTATTATTCATTGTATAGTTTTTTTTTATCTATTTATTAAAACTTATTGCATTTTTCACAATTTAGAAATATGAACTCCCCAACGTGGGAGATACTGTATTTTTTAATTAAAAAACGGCATCGAATTCGAAAATAAGCAACAAAAATTATAAATTATACACTGTTGACTAAAGTTGCCACCTATATGAAAGTGTTCGACAGCTATTATAACTAATTTTTAAAAGATATAAAGATTTTGTATGTTTTATATCCATAATGTTGAACAAAATTTGAAATTGTTGTAAAGACAAAAATGGGAATGAGACTTCTATGTTTTGCACAAAATGTAAAAGGGCGAACGGAGTGTCTTAACACTAGGTTCCCTCTGCCTACCCTGCTGTGTGCGGGATACAGCGTGAAGCTGATTTAATTTAATTTGATTTAATGTAAACAATTTTCTAATAAATAGGACAACTTTTGGGAGAGAAATCAAATGAAATCCCAAAGATTTAACTTACGTTTCATTGTATGTATAACAATATAGGTAACCATTTTAAAATAATAGTTTTTTTTTTCTTAAGTACACTTAAATAATATTAAATATAATATATTAGGATATTATACGCGGGCGAAGCCGCGTGGGAGCCGCTGGTAACATAAATAAAAACAAACAAGGCAATTTTATTAAAATAATTTAGAATATAAAAATTAATTTGCTCTGACTCTACTACATATACGCAAGAAACGAGGAAAATAAGATTCAGACTTGGACTCCTAAGAGTTCTTTCTTCCGGCTGTTATTAAACTAATATTAAGAAATCTCATAAAAAGTTTGGAGTAATTGTCTTTCATCGTTCCCAGCGGTAAAACAATATTATTTTTTGTAAAAAAATACGAGATTCATAAACTTGTTTCAGAAATTTCCGTAGAACCAGGAAATAAAGGTCAAGTATCACCTGCTTGGAAAATCAATACCGGATCAAAATTACAAAAACAAAATTGTATAATATTAATGAAACGTTTTATCATTATTTTATCAGCCAAAGACAAATTCACGCATTTTGCCTTTAGAATTTATAAGTGACGAAATAGAAAAAGTTTTCTATTTTACAATTTCAAAGTATTATTCCACACTTAGAAAAGAAAAATAATGTTTAGAAAACATTTTTTTTTCTTCATTTTTTTAAAAGGTAAAATGTAGGCTTTGGGAGAGATGAGGGTTCATCTACGGATTTTTTTTTAATATTTTCTAAAAAGTATTTTAAAAAAATTCTACAAAAATTGATAAAAGTATCATTTTGTATAAAGCTTCATCTAATAAACACCTTGATTTACGATCGGCTATATTATCGAAATTACCAAAATACCTGAAGGGGATAAATACCGACATAAATATTTAACATATTGCTAAGCAGTTTAAATTATAACTAGACCAACAAACTTAGGCATGATATATATTGGTTGGGTAAGCCGCAGGGAACCATACTATGTTATATGGTATTTTAATATCCTAATAGATATTACATGTAAGCTTTAAGGTGGTTCCTTGTAAAGATTAATGTTATATTAATATTATTATATTGTTTTCAGTAAACTTTTTTAAAGATAAAAATCTTGAGGCCAGAATTGAAAGGGCACAAGCGTGCGATTGTAAACGCGACATATAGTGAGTTCGATTCCCTTTCGAGGAAATGAAATAAATAATATTTTCATTTCTTCCTATTTACTTAAATTTATATTTCCATTTCTTCGCTCTGGAGGTTAAGCGCGGCGTTGAGTTCTGCCACTCAACACGCAATGCGTCCAGAATTCGGCAGAAAGTGGGAAACGGAGTGTCTTAACACTAGGTTCCCTCTGCCTAACCTGCTGTGTTGATTTTTTTTTCATTTCTTCCGCCGTGCTTTGTCTGATGTCGAAGCGCGGCGTTAAGTTCCGCCATTCAATACGCAGTGCTCCCAAAGAAGGTAGAAAATGGGGAAGGGAGTATCTTAACATTAGTTTTTAAGTCCCTGCTACCCTGTTGTGTGCGGGATTCACCGTGAAACTGAAAAAAAAATATTATGTCACTATATTTGTGTGTTGTTATTACTGAGGTAGACCGAGAGACCAAGACGCCAAACGCTGTGGTTCTGTGTAAATGTATTATATACGTATAATGTAAATAAGTACGTAACATAAGAATTTATGTTTTGAATAGAAACATATGATGTCAAAGCCCGACACAAAGTACAAAACAGATCGAGCTATTTACCATACATACCAAATATAACGTAGAAGACGCTAGGAAATGGTTTTTGAAATTCAATACTTCACTTTACATAAAGAAATATCACTTCAAAATAAATTCACGTAAAACTTTATACATGTTCTTGAAATCTATTTAATAGAAGAATATATTTTAAGATTTTGGGAATAAATGGGACCTTTATTAGATAACTTTACTACCTTTCTGTCAGGACCTTTTATCTCGAGAACTCGTGAAGCTGAAATCAATATGGAATATTCAGGTATACGGCCTTTATTTTTTTAAAAAATTAGCCGCGTAATCAAAACCTATTAGAGTATTTTCCTTGGACCTATAGTTGGTAAGAAATGAGATCTTATAATACAGAGGGAAAAAAAACGAAAAGTTAAAATTTATAGGTATTTCACAACATATATTTGTAATTTATTTCATACAAAATAGATGCATACGACCAGAAACTTAAATTTGTCAACTTTTAATAAATATGTTGTACTTCTCATTGACCTAAAATTCTGAAATCAGTATGAAACCTTCAGTGGTATCGGTGGTCGTTGGTGATAACAGCAGACGAGTCTGAATCGCATTGACTGGTTTTTTATTATTTTTTTATTTTATTTATTATTTTTTAATGTTTTAGTGGTGTGTTTGTTTAACATCACTAAGTCCCGATTATGTCATGAGTGTCTATATTTCTTTTAACAGTAGAGTACTTAAATATATGTTGTATTGTAACAATGAGTTTCACAGTTGTATAAAGTAAAAATCCGCCGCCATGTTGACATTATTTGAATAGTTTCTGTTTAAATAACACGAAATGTGAACATATTGTGTGCTCTTTCCTATAAAGATCAACTTTTTCTATTTGAATACAGTATATTGAATAATATTAAAAAGATAACATTTTTGTTGAAATAAAATATACTGTAAAGAACTAACGGCGTAGTATGACGTGTCTGACTAGGTCTTCCTGCCTCTGATATTTGTTGGTTTCAACTCCACACGGGAAAATATTTATATTTAAAATATATATGCCTCTGCGTGATTTGACAAAGTGCAAGCGTTGTTTTCTATTTCTTCGCTCTGGTGTCGAGCCTAAGGACGGCGTTGAGTTCTGCCACTCAACACGCAATGCCTTCAGTATTCGGCAGAAAGTGGGGAACGGAGTGTAACACTAGGTTCCCTCTGCCTACCCTGCTGTGTGCGAGATACAGCGTGAAGCTGATTTGATTTTATTTAAATTAATACAGAAATAAATTTCAAATGTACTCATATAAAGGTTCTAAAATCGTAGTACTCTACTTACCATGTGACTTGAAGGAAATTTATCATTTCGTGGACTAACTATATCGTAGTACTAACTCAAAATATGTGTGTATGACATTTGAACTGATTTACTTTGAGAGAGAATATTGATACATGATAATGAGAAGATTAATATTTAAGAATCTAAAAGTCGTTTGAACATTAATAGGACATAGGCTTTTGCTTGCTTTTGCTCTTCGATTTCTTTAAAAATTTGTAAACGTCTATTGATCTGATAAGAATGGAATATTTTTATAATTCTGCTTTTATTATCATTACCAAGTGTAAGATACATAATTTTTATTATATATATAGTTACATATTTTTTATTTTCTATATTACTTTTTTAAAAAAAGGATGCACGATGGGCAAATATTTAACTTATGTTAGTATGGTTCCTATTACATAAATCGATGAACACCGGCTTCATGCACGAAAAAGCATGACAAAAAATATTTATTATACAAAATAATGACAAATCAGTTCAGTGCAATTTTTCACCAATGTTTTCGTATGGCGTTATAGCGTAAATGCAATTTCATCTCTCTGGTATTGAAGTAAACCGCGGTGTTGAGTTCTGCCACTCAACACGCATCGCCTCCAGATTTCGGCGGAAAGTGGGGAGTGGAGTGTCTTAACACTGGGCCCTCTTTGGCTACCCTAGAGATATACGCAATACAGCTTGAAGTTAAAAAAATAAAATTAATAAAAAAATATAGAACAATATTAGTAAAAAAATAAAAAAAAATTGTAAATAAACATCGCTGTAACTAAATATTCATTTCCAAATATTTACAAGCGTATGCTAAATGTGAAAGAAATAATTTGTTTACATTTAATATTTGTTAAACGATCAACACACAAATCAAATGATGTTAACATACGAGCTTCTGTACATATTTTCATATTTGCACGGCATTTCGATACTTTTCTGTTTAAATTTATAATAGTCAATGTAATTTATAGTACTAAAAATAGGCCAGTCGTGGCGCAGGGGCACAGAGTGTGACTGTAAAATCGACTGATTGTGGGTTCGAGCCCCACTCGAGGAAATGAAATATTTATTTACATTTATATTTTAATTTTTCTGGTGTCGAGGCAAAGCGCGGCGCTGAGTTCCGCCACAACGTGAGGAACGGAGTGCCTAAACACTAAGTTCTCTCTGCTTAGCCTGCTGTGTGTGGTATACAGCGTGAAGCTGAACAAATATTACAAAACAATATTAAAAGAGATTTCGAGAGTTCTGCCACTCAATTCTAACAATACTTCGGAAATGTGGTTCTAAATTTCAATGATAACGGGTAGTAGCTAATTGGAAGTAGCAAGAAATTGGTCATAAAATTCGCTCAAATTAGAAATTCCAGGCGACCACTTGTAAGGAAGTGTTTTAATAAATCAGCCAAAACTTTAGTTTTTAATACATAAATATTGTTTTTAAAATGATAATATTATAATAACACAAAAGTAATTCAGATTACTATAAAAAAATTGTTTAACTCAAGCGGGCGAAGCCGCTAGCGCGTTGCTAGTCTACACCAAATCATAAATCAAGAACCATGCGAGTTCACTCAAATCCTACCTAATAGTGTAAGCGGTGTTCCGCTTAAGCTATTACGTTTAACGTTGTATATACATACATGCATATGTATGAATTATACATAGATATACCTATAATATACATTTGCTAGTCTCTAACTGTGAAGCATATTTAGTTAAGCTGTCAGGCGCAAAGTGTCTTTATAATATAAGTTCTTTGTAGTTTAGTTGATGCCAGTCGTGGCGCAGTGGCACAAAGTGTGACGGTAAAACAGACTGGTTGTGGGTTCGATCCCGCTCGAGGAGATGAAATATTTACTTAAATTTATATTTCCATTTCTTCGCTCTGGTGTCGAGGGAAAAGCGCGGCATTGAGTTCTGTCACTCAACACGCAATGCCTCCAGAAGTCGGTGTTATGACACTAGGTACCCTCTGCCGAGTACTGCTGTGTGCGGGATACAGCGTGAAGCTGATTTATTTATTTTATTTTATTTGTATTTTAGTTAATAATAATAATGCGCTATGTACAGTTTAAAAAGTATATAATATAGTATAGTAGCTTTCGTTTTAAAAAGTAGTATTATAAAATAATAAACGTTATCTAATAATTCCTTATATTATGATTATCGATTTTTAGGGTTCCGTAGCTCAAAGAAAAAATGGAACCCTAATAGGATCGATTTGTTGCTCGTTGCGTGGACACATCATGCTGAAATTAATATCAAATATTTAAGTCTACGGTCTCTTATAACAAGAAAATCTGAAGTTACGAGCATTTACACATCGAATGCTGCATTCGGTTTAAAATTCTATAGAGTATTTCCCGTTGATCAATAGTTATGAAATTTTGGGCATGAAGTAAAAATACAAATAATGTAAAAAATTTGAAAATTGAAAATTTATAAATTAAATCAGCTTCACGCTGTATCCCTATGTATGTAGGCAGAGGCAACTCAGTTTTAAGACACTCTGTTCCTCACTTTCTGCCGAATTCTGGAGGCATTGCGTGTTGAGTGGCAGAACTAAACGCCGCGCTTTGCCTCTCTACACCAGAGCGAAGAAATGGAAATATTAATTTAAGTAAATATTTCATCTCCTCGAGTGGGGATCGAATCCACAACCTGTCGGTTTTACAGTCACACTTCGTGCCGCTACGCCACGACTGGCCTCAAATTTATAGATATTTCATAAAAAAACAGGCGCTTCACCGGCTTTTTTATTATTCATACACTATAGAATCTAGTTTTTATCTGTAAAAGGTAATTAAATTACCAATATCAGTCGCCAAGATTGAATGAATTACTTAAAAATTTTAACAACGTCTCAACTCATACAGAAGAAACACATAAAATGTCGCCATTAGGGACCAAAAAGTAGTAATAAACAGCTGTTAATTAAGATAAGTGGCAAGCTAGCACTTTTATTAAATATACGTCAAATGCTAAGAAAAATATTTTCTAAGAGCGTTTTCATTTTAGCAATATCATTATACGCAAAAAGCGAAAAAAAATTGTGTTTTGACACTATTTTCTCTTTGCCTGCTGTTTGCTAACGAGTGAAGCAGAAAAAATAAACCGTAAGGAGAGAGAGACAGAGAAAATTTTAACATAAGCGTTGCAAAGGTTAACTTAGTGAAGCTCCGTTACGAACGGATTGTGTCCCTCTACAAGTGTGCGGCTGTAAACGCTTATAAAAAATACGCCTTACGTTTTTTATCTAAAATTCTGAAAATTTAATAATTTAAATTAAATTTGTTAATATTCGTTATTACGTAAGATTTACGTATTCCATTTTGAATATTACTACCATAAAGTATTTAATCACGCCAAAAAGATTAACTTGAAGTGTTTTTTTAAGATTTAGTAATAAAAAAACACAATATTTAGACAGACGGACTGAATATAAATCAGAGCTTTTCGATTGTATGAAATGATTATTTTTCTCCTTCGCGTCCAACGAGTGTCGACTACGTGACGCAAAGAGATTGTAAAATTGTTATTCCAGCCATGTTGAATAGACCGGAATTACATAAATTGTTTTGTATAAAATTCTTCTTTAACCCATCAAATACACTATAATATAATTTAAATAATTAAATTAACTTTTTATATTGTTGACCAATAACAATACGGAGAAAATTCTCTATTCGACGCATATGTTTTAAGTGTACCTAAACATGTTAACCTTTTTACTAAGTAGTCTGATTTTGATATTTACTTTTTTTAATCGGCCGAAATAGAGATACATAAATCCCAAATATCGGTGCCAAATAATTAATAATCTTAGTTAATTAAATTATTTTTAATTAAATTAATTAAAAAGGTAATAACCAAATGCACCTAAGAACACAATTTTATTCTTGAACTATAATTCAAAATAAAAAAAACGATCAAATGCGAGTCGGATTCGCATATCGAGGGTTCCGTACCAATTTAAGTTGACAAATTTAAGTTTGCGGATATATGGAGTCATTTTCAATACATATCTAGAAATTTTAACGTTTTTCGGATTTTCTTCTTTTTTGTATTGCAAGTTCTTATTTTTGCTAAATTATTTTTTTTTATTTTTCTTTTTTTATATAAATGGCTAATATCTTCTATACGGCTATCTATATGGCTTCCATTGTTATCTTTTCAGGTACGGAACCCTATAAAATACATACCTCATCATGACATCGAATCAAAGTTTTTAGGTATACATATATCACATGACATTATTATAAATATTTACATATATCTTAAAATTTAAATTTATATTTTTATTTTTTAATAATTAAAGGAAAGCTATAAAAAATACTATATAATTTACTTATTTAGAAAACGTATAAAAATTTGANAAAAAAAAATCTTTTTGCTTTCTATTATTCTTTTTAAGTGTCCCTCTATCCATTTCAGTCAAAATTACTAAATGTACAGACAAAATATTTTTACTGTCTTATTATATATAGAGATAGAGATTATTATCCAAAAAGATAACCATTCGTAGAATTAATAAAAATAAGAACTTAATACTTCTTTAATATGTCTGAAATGACATTGAAAATCAATTTTTGTAGATTTCATTACTTTAAGCTTATATAACCTTTAAGTATATAATTATAAACATTTATAGATGACCTCGATTTGGTTGGCCTTCGAAAACACAGTATCTATGATACTGGAGGAAGGTCATGTAATGGGCATAAGGAACCTCGCTAGGGGTACTGGTGAAGCTGAAAAAACAATTATTAATAATATTTCCGAGACCAGTCGTTGCGCAGGGGCACAAAGTGTGACTGTAAAACCGACTGGTTGTGGGTTCAATCCCCACTCGAGGAGATGAAATATTTACTTAAAATGTATATTTCCATTTCTACATTCTGGTGCCGAAAGCGTGGCTTTGAGTTCTGCCACTCAACATGCAATGCTTCCAGAATTCGGCAGAAAGTGGGGAACGGAGTGTCTCACCACTAGGTTCCCTCTGCCTACCATGCTGTGTGCGGAATATAGCGTGAAGCTGATTTATTTATTTTATTTTATTTCCGAGCGTGTAAACGCAACGGAATGTGTTCGATTCCTACTGGAAAATTAATCAAATGACCATGAATAATTATTTATTAATATAAAAATATTAAAATGAAAATATTAAAAAATAATAATTCATGCCCCCGAGGTTTGGTATCTTCACTCTGGTAACAAATGAAAATGAGGAACGGAGTGTCTTAACACCAGGTTCCGTCTACCCACCCTGCTATTTACGGGATACGGCGTGAAGTTAAAAAAATAAATCCATTTCCAATTCTCAAAATCCAAATCCAAGTAGATATATAACGTAGATTGCAGGTACAATACATATATGGAGTGCATAAATAAACCTAGGTTCCTTTCACGTTTAACTGGTTCCTCATTATCATTCTGAGCAAAACTACAGGATCTCATTATCCCGGGTGGGATTTCAAAGTGTTACAACACTGCATTTCAAGTTTCGGAGTAGAAATAACGTTGGCACCGCCGGCTTTGTACTGTGCATGTGTAATACTAATAAAATTTTAGTTCGAATGAGTAACTGAGACTTGTTTTATTTTGTGGCAAAATAAAAGTTATTAAGCAAAAAAAAATATTTATTAATTTAGCATATTATTCTTGAGGCCAGTCGTGGCGCACGGGCCACAAAGTGTGACTGTAAAATTGACTGGTTGTGGGTTCGATTCCCACTCGAGGATATGTAAAATTTATTTACAATTATATTTTCATTTCTTCGCTCTGGTATCGAGGCAAAGCGCGGCGTTGAGTTCCGCCACTCAACACACAATGCCTCCAGTACTTGGCGGAAAGTGGGGAACGGTGTGTCTTAACAATAGGTTCCTTTTGCCTACCCTGCTGTGTGCGGGGATACTGCGTGAAGCTGATTTTGATATTATTTTAGTTCTTTTGTATCGTAAAGTTATTTTATCCCAAGGTTCTACTTTCGAAAAAAATATTTTACTTCCATTTCTCTTTGTTTGAATAGAATGTATGAGATGAAAAATAAATTAATTTAAAACCACTTGTACCTAATAAAAAATATATTTACGTACTCAATTTAAGAAAAATAAAAATTATGATTACAACATTGTGGACACAACTGAATTACAGAAAAAAAGAACAATGATTATATTTTGGCCATCGTGCAGCGGGAAGATTGTGTGATTGTGGATTCGATTCTTACTTGTAAATGTATTTATTTTTACTCTAGAAAGTAAATAACGGCGTTGAGTTCTGCCATTAAACACACAGTCTCGAAAGAGGAGAAAAATGGAGATAGAAGTGTTATAACACTAATTTATTCTCTTATACCCGTCATTAAAAACTAAAGTACTTTTTTTACTAAAAATAAAATAACATATTATTAAGACAACAATTTCCACAACAACAACAACAACAAAAGATACAATTTATTTAATATATTTTGACGACAATCACTCAGACGTAAGACAAAATGGATCGCTACTTACGATATGAGCCCCGCGTCTCATAGTAGGTACCAACCGCTCGAGTAGGAATTCTTAAAAGCTTTTTAATGTCTTCTAAATTGATGACCTACTCGGAAGATTAATGTTCGATATGCAATGCGTAATTAGGTTTTATATTATAAATATTTATAAATAACACATTTTAAGTTTAGAAAATATTTATGTTAAGAAAGAGCATATTTCCTTATTTTATTTGAAAAGCGAAAATTTATAACTTAATAAATAATGTCACTTACGTACTATAATTTATAGATATTTTTTTCAGCTTTACGTTATAACCAGCTCCTAACAGGGTACACAGAGGGAACGTGGGAACCTAGTGTCCTCCTTCTCATGTATGAATAGGTAGATGACAGTGGACGAGGCGAAAATGATATGCAGAGATGGCAGCGTTTTACACCCCATGCTCTCAGGAAAATAGGAATAAAGCGTGTAGCTAAATCGAGCATTAGCCTTAAATATGTTTCGGATATAGAAATATGCATACATATGTAACCGAAAGTAATTACAACAAAAAACATAAAATGCACACTCAGAAAGTGAAAAGATAATGTGAAATACGTATATTAATAATTGTACTTAAAGTATTAATCTTAAATCTTATTAACATGACAGTGTCTGAAACGACACCTGTAACTAGAATTTATAACAGGCTTATCAAGAACTACTCGACAGTGTGAGATAAATCACTCACACTACATTATGTTCCTAGGTAAATTTTATTTAGAATTCAATGAAGAAGTACTTTAGGAAAACGATTTCTTTAACAAGGTTCTAGATGTTCCAACTCAACCTTATTGTTAGCTTCACGCTGTATCCCGCACATAGCTGATTAGGCAGAAGGAACCTGGGGTCTTATTTTAAGACACTCTGTTCCCATTAAGTCACTTCCGTTCCCCACTTTTCGATGAATTCTCCTTGAGGCTTTGCGTTTTGAGTGGCAGAACTGTACGCCGAGCTTTGCCTCGTTATCAGAGCGATAAAACGAAAATAATTCTTACTATCAAGTGGGAATTGAACCCACAATCGTCGCGTTTGCAGTAGTACGCTACTGACGCTGCGCCACTGCGGCCTCAAATATTTATTTACATAATGATATACTTATTGTACTTCTACTATATTGTTGAGACCAGTCGTGGCGCAGCGGCTAAGTGTGACTTTAAATGCTACTATTTGTGGGTTCGATCCCACCTCCAGAAAATGAACACGCAATGTTTCCAGAAATCGGCGGATAGTGGGGAACGGAGTGTCTTAACACTAGGTTCTCTGTGTCTACCTTGCCGGGTACGGAATACAACTGACGTGAAGCTGATTTATTTGATTTTACTATATTGTTATTTTGAAATTATTTAGTAGATATTCATTAAAAAATACTGCTTATTATAATAGAATCTTTTTACTACACTACGTCCGCATACTATATCTAGTAAGAAGTATGGATTCATTTGGAAAGATCACATTATAATTATTAAGGCATTCCATAGACCTTGAGTAGTAAATACGTACAAAAAAATCGTAACAAAATATACCTCCCTATACCACAAAGCTTAGTTTATTAAAATCTTTAAAATTTCTGAATCTCAACAATTTTAAATTACCAAAAAAGCTGCCTTTTATTTACAGACCTTCACTTGAAAAATAACTCGTGAATAGTAAAATATTTTAAAATGATACGAAGTGAAAATTGTTAGTTCATTTCGCCGGAAAATTTGAGCAGAAATTCTATAGCAAGTGTGTAGAAATTTCTGTATTTATTTGTGAGAGCGAAGGACCGTTTTAAATTATGTGGCTCGAGGTGCAAGTAAGTATTGACAGGTAAAAAAAAACAGCTTCACGCTGTATCCCGCACACAGCATGGTAGGCAGAAGGAACCTAGTGTTAAGACACTCCGTTCCCCACTTTTCGCCGATTTCTGGAGGCATTGCGTGATGAGTGGCGAAATTCAACGCCGCGCTTTGCCTCGACACCAGAGCGAAGAAATGAAGATATAAATGTCTTCTTTCTATTCATAGTAAATAACTCATTACTCATTACTCACTCACTCACTACTCACTTTACTCATTTACTTATCTCTAAGTAAAAAAAATATGCTAAAATTAAGAAAATGTATTGTAATAGTAATCCGAAATTTCTGTCCTTGGTGTCCTTTGGAGACCGTGGTGGGGCGGGGACACACTCATGTGACTGAAAAACGACGGTTATAGATTCGATTCCTACTCGGAGATATTAATTGTAATTCAATAATAGTTTTATTTATTCGCTTTGGTACCAAGGCAAAAGCGCGGCGTTGAGCTTGAACTCCTGAACACGCAATACCTTGAAAATCGGACGAATAGTCAGGAACGGAGTGTCCCGACACTAGTTTCCCTCTTTTAACAAACAAACAAACTCTTTCGCTTCATTATATTAGTATAAATATCTAGTAAATAACATAATATCATAGTGCGTAAAGCCCCTAAAGTATCATATTAAATGTCATATTTACGGCTACAAACTTAATTATAGATAATTATATCGTACATTTATGTTTTATAGGCTAAGGCGCCCAATTTCCCGCTGCTGTAATGGAAGTAATTCTATTGTTTCGTTTCTTCGCAAGGAAAGATGTTAATATTAATTACCGCTTTTGAATATACACGTTCGTCGCCGTTTTGCACATAAAATTTGATAAGGGTTCTTTGATCCATTTTTTTAATGAATAGATAAAAATCGAATACGAGCCAAAACACGTCCAAACAAAGCAGCTGTCAATAATTAACTGAACATTCAAAATGGCCGAACTTGTCGGCATAACTGAGACATGAGTACCAATATAACGCCACAAAAGATTCGAAATTCGAATATACGTAACCGGCGAAAATTCAAAATACGCGAAACCTTTCGAACACATCACGTATGTATGCGTGTATACAATTAAATATGGCTTTCACTGTATCTCTTCAATATGTACTTTTATTATCTAAGAAATATAAATTTTACAGTTTTAACTAACCTATATTATAAGTAAATGTATTTTTTCTGCCAACTGGTATATGAAACTGTAACAATCGTATTAAATGAACCAAATATATTTTATAAACTATTCTCAACTTTAAAAAATAATCAATTTGAAACATTAATTAATTTCATGTAAAAAGAGAAGATTCATTAGAAAGCGGAAGTATTAAGCCCGTGTCCTTTAAAATTTTGTTAAATATATAATAATAATATCGTGTACTATTCAGTGAATTTATTATTAATTTTTATAGCAATTTACATAATAGTATAATAATATACCTGCGAAATGCACCACAGACCGCAGTATTGTTTATAGGTCCCAAAAGTATTCAAATTGACCACAATAAATTAAAAATTTACTTCTTTTACTTCACGCTTTATCCCGCTAATAGCAGGGTAGACAGGGGGACCCAGTGTTAAGATACTCCATTCCATTTTCCAATTCTTGAGGTATTGCGTGTTGAGTGGCGGAATTCGATGCCGCGTTTTGCCCACTTAGCAGAGCGAAGAAATGGAAATATTAAATATTTCATTTCCTCGAGTGAGAATCGAAACCACAACCTCTTGCGTGCCCCTGGGCTAAGGTGGCCTCAGTATCAATGATAGCCTCAAGTTATTATTTAACTATTTTAAGCATAAGATCGCATAAATTCTAGCTTTTATAGAAAATGCTCCAAGTCTTGAAGGATAGAAAGGATCTAGTAACAAGCATTTTCCCTTCTTCCTCACATCGAAATATCGTGTTCTGAATGACGAAACTTTACACCATACTATTTATAGGAATTATCAGTATTTTTAATATAAACTATATGAGAAAATCAAAGGTTTTTTCAACAGTCAAAGTTAGAAATAGTAATTGTTGTCTATTATTGTCATAGACTAATTTTATTATAAATAATATTTTTACTTTTCGTTCTTTTTCCATATCATTTATGATTAACATTTAAGAGAGTTCCTTGTTTAGTTAAAGAGCAACGAGAATTTCATTTTTTTTCAAAGGTCAACATTTAAATCTTCTACACGTACTGTTAAATAGTTGACTGTTACGAACGTAATTCACTTTTGTCCTAAGCGAAGAAGGGCAAGACACCCGGATACGTACGATGAGATGTTGAACAAAATTTGATGCCTGAAGCGAGGACAGTACAAACGCAAGGAAATGAGGGACTTCCGTGTATTGCTGCCCCAATCCAATTTTCTTTGAAGATGAGCTAGAATACTTCATTATTATTGGTTATTCTTGATTTCTTTGCAGTATTTTGCAATAACAAGATTTTTTTACTAGATATAAACAAGGTTGGTTACTTGCAATATATTTTATTGCGCTATGTTCTAAATTTAAAAAATCAGCTTCACTCTGTATCCCGCACACTGCAAGATAGGCAGAGAGAACCTAGTGTTAAGACACTACGTTCACTATTTTTCGCAGAACTCTGGAGGCATTGCATGTTGAGTAGCGGAACTCAACACTACGCTTTGCCGTCGAGAGCGATAAAAGTAAAATATAAATTTAAATAAATATTGAATTTCCACGAGTGGAGATCGAACTCACAACTTGTCTCGTCTACAGTCACACTCATGTGCCTACACCACGACTGGCCTCATATGTATTACAACCATTGTATATTGTTATATGCACTCTTTCAGTTTTCGTTTAATTTTATTCCCTAATATTATAATACAAAAACAAAATGTAAGAACATAATAAGCATACCCGCCATCGACAAAACCGAAATGTAAAATAGTTTTATTGAAGTTTTTCTTTATGACAAGGGTTGACCTTATCTGATACCTACTGAAGAGACGAAAAAATATATATTCAAAAACTATTGTTAATGGAAAGTGTGATGTACCCAAAGTAGGTATTACAATAAAATGGATATTTTAAGCTTTACGCTGTATCGCACAGCAGGGTAGGCAGAGGGAACCTAGTGTTAAGACACTCCGTTCTCCACTTTCTACCGAATTCTGGAGGCATTGCGTGTTGAGTGGCAGAACTCAACGCCGCGTTTAACCTCGACACGAGAGCGAAGAAATGAAAATATAAATTCAAGTAAATATTTCATCTCCTCAAGTAGGGATCGAACCCACAACCAGTCGGCTTTACAGTCACGCCTCGTGCCGCTGCGCCATGACTGGCCTTGATATTTTAAGAATGAGAAATCAGCTATTCGAAATTTATATTTTTTTCTTGTTATAAGTAAATGATACTTAGGACCGTATTTATAAACCGCTCTCAAGTCTGAGATCGATTTTGAGAGCGATTTATAAATAAGGACCTTGATATAAAAGTTATGTAATGTGCAAGCAAGGTAGTAGTCGATGTAAAGTCAAGTAATATATTAGATCGTGATATTATTATTAGAAAAGAATATAACAACATTTTGTAACAAAATATTTTACAACAATAAAAATAATTCATATTATTACGAATAATTTATTTCGAAGTATCGCCCCTCAATATATACAATATACGATCAGAAGTCCGGAATCCCAGATTTATCAACTTGATCCTATTATATAATTTATGAATTGAATTTTAATTAAATACTATAAGAGTAAATGAGTTTCACCATACAAATGTTATGGAATAGGAAAGGATAAAATTACTTTTTTTCAGTACGTTACTCCTAATTTTAGATTGAGTTAGTATTGAGTAGAGCTACGTGTATCTTAGTATGGAGACAGAGATTGTTCTAAACTGATTAAATTTTAATTTTAAATAAATATTCATATTTATATCTCTGTCAGTGCAAAACGTGTAAGCAACAAAGATTTTTTGATTAATCCATTAAAAACTTTCTTCCAGAACAATTGCTATAATTATCATTTATTTGAGGTCAGTCGAAGCACAGGGTCACAAGCGTATTGAACAATAAAACTGTAAACATGACAGTTTATGGGATTGATCCTTATTCGAATAAATTAAATATTTAATATTTTTTTCTTCGCTCTGGTGCCGAGGCAAAGCGCGGCGTTTAATTCCGTCACTCAACACACAATGCCTTCAAAACTCAGCGGAAAATAGGGAACTGAGTGTCTTAGCACTAGGTTCTCTGTACCAAATCTTCTGTGTGGATACAGCATGAAGCTATAAAAATTAAAATATAAATAAATAGTTTGATTAAAGAAATTTATTTTGTATCTATAAAAAAATAAAACACTGGATAAAATTATGTTGAGCGTGTATATTTTAGGGATGGATTCCTTCGAATTACTCAAGATATTTTTACTTTATTAGCACAGAAATAATTTACACTGACATGACATCACTTTGGTAATCACTTACATGTAGATAACAATACTGTGTCGTAAATTTTGTTGTTATGATCTTGGAAAGCCACAATAAAAGGAAATGACTAAAATGAATAAATATCAATACAAAACTATCAACCCAACGGATATATTATAATTAACAAGATAACAAAGGAAAAGATCGGTAATGTGTCAAGATCGTATAGATCAAATCACTACGACCACATATAATAATGCATTTCACGTGAAAAGCATGAGGACACCCCGGAGGGTATGTATAAAGAGTTGATGACAGTGGACGAGGCAAAAGAGGTTTGTAGAGATTGTAGCGTTTGGCACTCCGTTCTGAACACTTCCGTTTGCTTTCCTTGATGTAAAAATGTTGAATTTATTTAATACATTGCTAATTATTAAATAAATTCAATTTTTTTTCATCAACATACTATATACTATACTGGTGAAAGATTTTAATGAGTGCTTAATGAAACAACTCACAGTGTGAAATATGAACGTTTTAGTAAATAACGAGCGTGTCATCCTGGAAATGTATTATAGTATTATCAATTAATGCACGCGGCGGAAAACGCTGACAATTATGCCCCTCGCTTTGTTGTATTATGAGGATTAGGTGCGAAGAGCACTTAAATTGTATTAATTTTATTTGTTTCATGCAGGTAGGATGTAATTTTTTTTATTGTGATAAAGATATAATTGTAATAACTTTAATGTTATAATTATTTTATTATTGTTAATATTTCAAAAACAAATAAAAAGTCAAAGAAAAAAGGTAACAATTTATAAAATAAAAGTCAATTGGTTTTTCTATCTTTTTTTATTATTTTTCTTTTTGCTCACTTCAGATAACTTTTTATTCGCCTATACGTTTTTTCCGAGAATATTATTCAATTAAAATCTTATTTAATATAAGAATAATAATAGAGGCCAGTCGTCGCGCAGCGGCACAAAGTGTGACTGTAAAACCCACTGGTTGTGGGTTCGATCCCCACTCGAGGAGATGAAATATTTACTTAAATTTATATTTCCATTTTTTGCTCTGGACCCAAACACTAAATATTTCAAGTCCCCAATAACCTCAACCAAGTAAAATTGAACTTCAGGGCTAACAGAAGTACTTCTCTAATAGTAAAATACTTTTAAAGTATTAAAACAAGACTTTAATATGACTGTGAATTGTAACTTCACAGTTCATGCTTCACGTCTTTGATATAACTCTTAACTTCTTATTTAGTCTGTGTCTGAATAGCGTTAAATAAGTTCCATGATTTAGTTATTTCAAAGGCAACAAGATGGATACAACAGTAACCATACAGCGCACACAAAGTAATTAGCTACAAACTTTTCTTGTTAAGGAAATAAGTTGTTTGGCTGGCTCAATTTGTTAGCACCAGTTTGTAGTATTCAAATATATAAAGTTGATGTTTTGAATAAAATGTTACCAGAGATGCAGAATATATCGTTTTTTATTTTTATATGTACATGTGGTTAGATTTGAGTTTTCGTATTTTCGTTTTTTTTAATCATATAATGTACTTATTTTCTATAATTATATGTATATATGTGTAGAGGGTAAGCCTGCCGTGGCGCAGGTGCATATTTTAATTTCTTCGTTTTGGTAATCAGGTAGAACGCGGCGCTGAGTTACGGCACTCAATACGCCATG
>JAAIXJ010000728.1:9703-78176 GCA_013403705.1 Heliconius hermathena | reverse complement strand
GGCAGAAAGTGGGGAACGGAGTGTCTTAACACTAGGCTCTCTGCCTACCCTGCTGTGTGCGGGATTCAGCGTGAAGCTGAAGCTGAATTATTTCAAACATAAGTGTATTATACAATGCTCTTTAAAAAATTTGAACATAATTACATATAAAAAATTTTGAGAGAAAAAAATGTTGCCTATTAATTAATCCTAAAATATTAATAAAGCTTCAATCTAAATGTAATAAGATTGAATATGATTATAGTACTTAAATGACTATAATAGCGTTGTTTCCATTGTGGAGCCTTTGCCTAATGGCTAATAGTTAAAGGTTCACATTTCAGGAAAAGAATATACTTGTAATGTTTGGGTTTCTCCTCTTAAGAGATTCGCCCCAAAACAAACTTTGATTCTTAATAACCAGAAAGTGTGACTTATCATGTTCTATTATAATTTATTATTTTTAACTATTGAGTGAGGTGAGTGACGGAGCTTAACGTTGTTCTTTGTCTTGAAGTGCTTATCTTTGCTTTGATCAAGGAAATGAAAACAATTAGTTTCCCAAATGAATATTAAATCCATATTTACAATCTAAAATTATTTATTATGACAACATTTAACCCACAGTATATACTCTTTATACACAATATATGAAAATATTATTTATTTACGCATATCATTAAAGAAATAACGAATATAAATGAGTTTGTATCAAAACTTCACAATATTTCAATCGTTGTTCGCCTAGTTAATTGTACTAACTGGCGCGAGTGTGCTCGCACTAATTAATTACTCCAGCTAACTAGTGCTGCCAGTTTACATTGCATAGTCACGAAACATTCGATGTTATTTGATAAATAAATACATGTTGTTTATGTATCGATATTACAATATTTATTCGATTAAATCAATTGTTTTATTATTGTGTAAATGTTGAATAATATTTATATCGATACATTAAAAAAATGATTAGTCTCGTAGGGTGTAGATTCAAATTCTGTTTTGTAATTTTAAATGCAAGTTATTTACTTGTTTATCTAATTAGTCAAATTATATTGTTTGTTCGACTAACAAGCTATATCAGTTTCGTTTCAAAGTGGAGAACGGACAAAGGGAATATTGAAAATATAATATGTCTTTGAGTTTTGCCACTCAATACGCTGTCTCCAGAATCTGGTGGTAAATGGGGAGTGTCTCAACACTAAGTTTCCAGGTCCCCTTTCTGTAATTAGCGGGATACAGCGTGAAGCTAAAAAAACTTACAGACACGTGGCAAAGAAATTTTTCATAATAGGGATCTTAGAGAGTGTGGGACAGCACTAAGCGAGGATCTCACAAAATTAAAACGGGAACGGGTAAAGAGCGCGATTGTATAATTTACGAACTAAGTTTTGGACGAAAACTAGTTTTAATGTAGCAAAGTAAGTACCTATTACTTATTTATAAGCGCTTATTATGGTGTTATATAAGGAATCATTTTATTATTACAATAAAAAATCAATTACCTTCATAATATTACAAATATGAACAGCTTTATTTACAATTATTGTTGTAACTATATTTATCTGGCACAAATAGAGCTAAGTGATATACGTACATTAACAATATTTTAAAACGGATTTATATTTACAAGTATTATTTTAATTGATAGACTCATCAAATTTGAAATATTAGGACCTTGAATAAGTTCTCGCTGTTTGAAGATGGCGTTGCGGCACAACGAATCACCAAAGTAGTACTATATGTAACCTCAAATTATAGTAGAATAGTGTTTACTACAGTGCCAACTACATATTTATTTTCCCTTTGTGAAAATGTGTACTTTTCTGAATAAAGCAGTGCAATAAAATTCCATTTTATTGCACTGCTTTATTCAGAAAAAATCTGCAGCAGAAGCACACAGAATTCTCGTTGAGACAATGCTTTGTCGAATACAACGTGCAGAGACTGGTTTAGGCGCTTCAAAAGTAATGATTTTGACCTTGAAGACAAAGAGCGTTCTGGAGCACCGACAAAATTTGAAGACAGAATTGGAGGCATTGCTTGAAGAAGATCCATGTCAGACGTTAGTAGAGCTCGGGAAAACGTTACAAGTAGATGCGTCAACAGTTTCAAAACGTTTAAAAGCGTTAGGAATGATCCAAAAGCAAGGGCATTGGGTGCCGTATGAGTTGAAGCCGAGAGACGTAGAACGACGTTTTCTCATGTGTGAATTGTTGCTTCAACGGCAAAAGAGAAAAGGTTTTCTGCACCGTATCGTCACTGGGGATGAAAAGTGGATTCACTACGACAATCCAAAGCGAAAAAAATCGTGGGGCATGCCGGGTCACGCATCAACATCGTCGCCAAAACCAAATATCCATGGTTCTAAGCTTCTTCTCTGCATTTGGTGGGATCAGCAGGGCGTAATTTATTATGAGCTGCTTAAACCTAATGAAACTATCACGGGAGCTCGCTATCGACTTCAGTTGATGCGTTTGAGTCGCGCTCTGAAAGAAAAGCGGCCACTATACGAGCAGAGACACGACAAAGTGATTTTATTACATGATAATGCTCGGCCACATGTGGCAAAACCAGTCAAAACTTACCTGGAAACACTTCAATGGGAAGTTCTACCCCACCCGCCGTATTCACCGGACATAGCCCCCTCCGATTACCACTTGTTTCGGTCGATGGCGCACGGTTTAAGCGAGCAGCGCTTCCATTCTTTTGAAGAAGCCGAAAAATGGCTTGATTCCTGGATTGCCTCGAAAGATGAGTCATTTTTCCGACAGGGGATTCAATTGCTACCAGAGAGATGGGAGAAAGTGGTCTCTAATGATGGACAATACTTTGAGTAATGTCATTGTAAGCATTATATTTTAAAATATTTTTTTTTAAACAAAAAAAACATCCTAATAATAATCTACACTTAGCGAACTAATATACGGTTTCATATTTCACTATTTTTGGAACATAATTTAATTTAAAAATAAATAACTATTAAATTTAAAACGTAACTTTCTTATTCTGTGTATAAAAATCATCCGTTATTGACTGAGAGACATTGCACAACCGAAACTACTGAACTTGAAAGCTGAAATTTGGTATGTACCCAAGGTACACACTGACTGTAAAAGATCACCGAGAGAGGATTCCTTGAAATTTCCACGGAAACAGAAAAAAAGGGAATTTTTCATTTCATTAAAGCCCACGCAAACAGTTGCCGGCGTTGACCACTTTTCAATACATGATAGAATCAGAATCATAGAACTGAGTGATGTCTACGTACAATTAATTCTAATTATTATACCTACTATACCGAATACCGATAACGCGACATCGGCGTGACCTTGTCAATAATTTTCTCTCATCGTTTAATAATAAAGAAACATCACGTGTGCTATTTTCTGTATGTTTTCCTGTTGAAGTTTGTTAAAATGTATGTGCATATAAAGGATTTTTATGTGCATATTAAGCGATACACCAAAAAAATTACTATATTCAAGTAAGCAGAGACCGAGGCCGACTTTAAGCCGCGATGGGTGTTTGTTGAATTTCCACTTGGGAGAATGGATTATTTTCATTTCTTCACTTTGATAACAAAATAAAGCGCGTTGAGTTCCGCCACTCACTTGTTGTTACAAGTCTACTCCGTGTCTCGAAAAATGAAAGGGAAAGTGGTAGAATAAAGTGCCTTAACACTAGTTTTTACTTTTTTTCACCTTAAATGCCGGCAACATACGTGTAGATATTCTGGTATTACACGGGGTCGGGGTCGTGGGCGGCGGTGGCCACTTACCATCATGCAATATGTATGCTCAATTGCCTTGTCTTTTCCATAAAAAAAGTTTGCTCTCTGTTTGCTTTATGGAAAAAGAGTGAATTTGTGTCTTTTTATTTTTTCAAAACACATGTTTTGACCACCTGTGTTCATATACTTAAATTCTTAACAAGTAATAAGGAACCGTGAGGTTTTGTACTATCGTGTATTTTTAGTGGTAGCGGTTCCGTAGGAACTTCCTTTCACCCGATAAACGATTGTCGAATGCCTGCGGCAGTGTTTTCAGGTCGATACGACATGGGTTCCTTCAAAAAGCGCATCTACCTCCATCGTAGACGCCGGCAACGCACCTGTAGCCCCTCTGATCTACTTACCACCGGTGACCCGTGCTCTCGTTTCCCTTGTCCTTTCCATAAAACGAAAAGAAAATACTACTCTACAACAGATTAAATCAAAATATAAATATTTTTGGATGTTCGAAATTCATGCAATGAATTTAGAAAAAATATAATTTACGATATATTTCTATATGATGTTTGATATTAAAACATGGCATAGTGACATCCAAGTAATTAATTACCTACTCGAGAAAACGCACAAAATGAACCAGCTCGGTAAGACAAGAACTGGTAAAGCGAAAGTTTGTTTGAAATATATCAATTATAATTATTTTATGATAAAATGTAGAAGTCGTTTTTTTAAAGAAACTTAAAAATATATTTTTTTGCCAGTGTTTATTTAGAAAATATATATTTGTATGTATTTACGTGAAACCGTTTATCATACAAAATAACTGCAAGACGAACTCATGTTGTAATACGATCTTAGTTGGACAAGTAGACCTTCGAGTCGTGCACCAAGGAAACTATTGTATGACTGTATTATCTACTATTGTCAGGGTCTCTACCGTCGCTTGTATGGATATTTGTAGTTATACGTAATACTCAAATGGAAACTATTATTTAGATTATTTTTATTGTTATTTTGTTAGAAAATTCATATCAACATATGAGCTTGGATAAGGTCCATAATTGAAAACGTAGCTGTACGCTTTTTTCCACTTACCACTTAAATTTTTAGATAAAACATTTTCATATACCTTACCTTTAGTATGACACTAATAAAAAAGCCAACTTTGCTTTAAGCCGTTCAACACTTTTTATTTAGTCAATAAATCTGAAAAGTATCAAATACATTATTATTTTTAAAAATATCTATATTAAATACCAATATTACTCCGATTAAGTTGAGAAGTAAGCAATTTTAATAGCAGCGACGACCAATAAATGAATATTTTCTTTCTTATTCAAGGCGTTTGTAGGCACTACAGTGGCGCGTTCTAATACTCAGCATAATAATTTTATTGGATTGATGTGATTTCCTACATGTGTAGGGGCTGAACTCAACATCGCCCTTAATCTTACCTGAACGAGTAAGCTTATGGGAGTCAAACCCAAAAGCACAGATCTGACATTCATACGCTATGTACTATTGAGCTACGGCGTATTTTTCTAAGTTTATAGAAGACCTAAATATTTTCACAGTATAAAATATCTTATGATTATTTTAGCCTCAAAATTATAGTTTGCCCTTCTAGCACTTTACAACAGAGCGTGATCAGACATCTGATAAATGTGTATCCAGACTATAAAACGATATTATATTTATTAAAAAATATATTTTAATAAGAGATTGAACCCACGACATCCGATACAGTTATTGTAACTGAAATCACAATCTATAAAGACGCAGGTACATATGTTAAAAGAGGTGGAAACTAAATTTGATCCAACAAGTTTTTATAATATCTTTAAAATATCATATCACATGCGGTGAAAGTACTTTTTTTTAGAAAAAACGTTGATTGGCTTATAATTTGTACTACTTATAATCGCAACTTTAGGAGTAATTTTATTATATACTAGCGACCCACTCGCGGCTTCGCCTGCATGCCATCTACATATAATACTTTTATTATGCTACATTTGCTAACAGCATAATTCTGAGAAAGTGCAACCACTACGTGGCTGTATAAGAGGATGCCATCGGCGGCAAGAGCGCCCCCCGCGGGATTCGGGCTTAGGCTTGCGGCCGTAAACAGAGCGTTGCCTTATTTTAATTTTATATTGAAAAGTATACGACCAAATTACATGGCCGAAAATTAGCCGAAAATTAGCCGAAAATTATTTTCATAAAATTTTTATTCTGAAGAAATAACTTTCGCTCGTATGTTTCAATATACATAACTTAACTTAACTTAACTTAGCTTCACGCTTTATCCCTTGCGGGGTAGTCAGAGAGAACGGAGCGCCAAACGCTACGGTCTCTACATACCTCTTTCGCCTCGTCCACTGTCATCAACCTCTTCATACATGCCCTTCGGGNCATTCATCTTTTCTTCCATCCCTCCTCTTACATTCCACGTAGCTATTTGTAGCTCCGTCCTCCACCTCCCGCCGTTCCGGACATGGCGTGTTGGGTGGCGGTCCCCAACGCCGCATTCGTCGCCACTTGACACACCAGCGGGGACGCACTGGTGCGCGTCGCCTTGGGGGGACGCCCTATCAGTGCGCTCTCTCGAGGTGCACGTGGCGGATGGAACGTTGCTGCCCTCGTAAGGGCTGGCAGGGGTCGCTGCGAGCAAGCCTTCCATCTTGGACCCCCCCTTCCATCTTGGACCCCCGAGATGGAAGGGGGTCTTTCAATATACATGTTAAGTAAAAATCGATAAAATATCACCTTACAATTTTCAATTACTTTTTGTCACAAAATCCTTTATTGTCACTTATTTATAAGAAATAGATATAGTGTCATGGATTTTTTTTAGAATTATTATAATAAAATTGAATATTTTTGTCATACAACATACTGACATATAATTAACTATTTATTTAGCGCACGCGCTTAAAGCGATCGATGGAGTTCCTTATTATTGTAATTTCATTATTTAACTAACGAAATAACTAACTACTGGCTAACTAAGACTTACACCGTAATGTTATATTGGCTATAGCACTTCTGAAGATAACAACTTTCATACAATACAAAAAATAAATCGGACCAGTAGATCCAGAGATCTTAGCGTTTAAACAAACAAACAATCTCTTCGGCTTTATTATATAAGTATAGATAGAACACTATGGAAGTGTCTGACTGTTAACGCGATGGTTACGGGTTGATACCCTGTCGGGTAAAGTAATAATTTTCATTTTCCTCTTTGTCAAGATAGAATGCGATATTGAGTTTCGCCACTTAGCATGCAATAGTTCGAAAAATTGGGCGGACGTGAGGAACGGAGTGTCGAACACTACACTAGGCTTGCTTGCCTAAAAAACCATATGGACTTAAACGAAAAGAAACTTAAACGAATACATACGATGGCATTCAGATCATGATATATTAGTATTAAATGATAAAAGATAAAATTATATAAACCAACATCTTAGTACAATAAAAAATAATAAGTAGTTATTAAAGAATAATACATGCTACCAACAACTCTTTAATTTAATATCGGTACTTTTGTAAGAATATCAGTTGTGTGGCCAATAATATAGCGTTTTTGTTGTGCCCTATTTTTTTATTTACAAATCTCTTAAGATGATTAACGAATTGACTTGTGAAAAGAAGTCTTACTAGTTTTCTTTTTTTCTTTCGACACTCCTTTTATCTCGGACATTAAACATTAAGTAATACAAAAGATAAAGGTATAAATATTACGTTCTCATTAATACGTTTTTAACATTTATTAGCATCACCTGTATTTACCGTAGGTATATTTACCATATGTATATTTACCATATGTATACCCTTACGGTCGCATTTAAATGGGTTTGTGGATTCGATATTTACTCGTGGGAATGATTTATTTTCATTTCCTCGCTCTGATAACAAGACAAAGCGCGGAGTTGAGTTCCGCTAGAGAAGTATGAAGTGCCTTAACACTAAGTTCTCTCTTGCTAACTTGCTATGTCAGATATTCACATTCAACATATGTTTGCTCGAAAATTAAAAAATACAAAACAATCAATAGCATTATAGAGATTACCATATGAGAGTATTTTCATGTCTTTTGGGTATTCATTATTATATATTTACTAAAACTAAACTACTCATAACCTAAACAAGACTTAAAATAGAGCTTTCCATGGCCACAGTGGCGTTACGTTTATTTGTTCTTTACGAGCGAGTAAACGGCAACCATAATAAATTTAGAAGTACACTGTCGTTGTGTAATAATATTATATCGCTTCACGCTGTATCCCACGTATAGTAGGGTCGGCAGAGGATACCTGGGGACCTAGTGTTAAGACACTCAGTTCCCATTTAGACACTTACGTTTCCCTATTTTTCGCTGAATTGTAGACGCATTGCGTGTTGAACGGCGGAACTCAACGCCGCACTTTGCCTCCTTGCCAGAGCTAGGAAAATAGAATAATAAAATTTTCATTTCCTCGAGTTGGAATGGAACCCGCAACTTATCGTATTTACAACCGCACCCTTTGGCTTGACCACGACTGTCTTCAATATGCATATCGTTATATGGAAAAATAAATTATTATATCTAAAACTAAAATCAACAGACGAAAAAAACGGGTTTTTCTATGACTAAATACTCATCCACCTATCCCACAAAAGATAATAAAATCAGATATGTGATGAATGATAAAGATATCATATGAAATAGTAAAATAAATATTAAACGGAAATAATTATTTAGTCTCTCATATAAAGATAAATACATCTAGACGTGCTGACAGACGGATGTTATTATCAATTATCATTGTCCACACGTCCGCGTAAGGTTACGACAGGTCGCACTCAAGAAATGAGCAAAAATAGATCATGATACTATTTTATAAAAGGTATTTAGATTTCTTGTTGGCTTAGTTCCGTGTTTATAAACCGCACTCAACTCTAAGATCGCTCTTGAGAGCAATTTTGAGCTGGCTGTTAGTAAAATATCAAGCATATAGGAGAGTAGAAATAAGGAACCTAGTGTCAAGAGTTAAAACACTCCATTCCACACGTTCCGCTCAATTTTTCAGGGTCATTACGGGTTGACTCGCTGAACTCGACTCACAGATATTTAGTCTTCTGAACAGATAGAGCAAATGAAAAGAATTTACCGAGTGGAAATTGAATCCACAACCATTGTATCCTCAATTACCTAACTGAATAAGATATTTCGATTTATTATTTTCGCTTCTCAGTTCTCATTTAGTAATTCTAAAACGGAAAATAAAGTATAATAACTAATACATTTGCGCAATTCCAAAAAGTATGTGAGAATAGAAGAAAATTAACCAATTTATAACTACAATAATTAGTATCTAGTATCAATAATTTAATAAGACACCAGAGTGCTTGAGTGAAAGATTCTATCATCTAAGTCACTGGTTCCCAACCAGTGGTCCGCGGACCACCAGTGGTTCGCAGAAGCCTAAATATGGTCCGCGAACGATTTTAATTTAATGACTGGGGATGGTGAGGCGAAGTTTCTGTTTGATTATTACAGTTAATTTTTACTATACCCACATGCATAGTGGTCCCTGCTACCAAGAATTATATAAAAATGGTCCTTGGTCAAGAAAAGTTTGGGAACCCCTGATCTAAGTGTTCGGAACCACTTTATAGAATTGGCGTCGTAGATATGTATGTACGTTTACTTTAACATTATAGTTATTTTAATTTTTTTATTGATTATTCATTTTGTTTCTTTATGCATATATAATTTTTTAAGCTTTCGCTATTCCTGTATCTAATAATAGAGGTGTTTGTAATTAAAAATCAAATCAAATCAACTCCAGGCTGTATCCGGCACATAGCAGGGTAGACAGAGGGGACCTAGTGTCAAGACACTTCGTTCCCCACTTTCCGCCGAATTCTGGAGGCATTGCGCCCTAAGTTGGGGAAATCAACGCCGCGTTTTTGCCTCGACACCAGAGTGAAGAAATGAAAATATAAATTTGAGTACATATTTCATTTTCTCGAGTGGGCATCGAACCCACAACCAATCGTTTTTACAGTAACATTTTACGTTTGTGCCGCTGCGACGACCATCTGCTAAGACTGTTAGTAATTAACTTCAGTGATTTAAAAAAAAAATATTATATCGGTTATTTCATTCGGACTATGTCTCCTATAAATGTAAAAAAAAATATTAAATAAGATATCAACACAAGCGTGTGGCAGTAAACATGATGGCTGTGGGCCCCACTCGGAGAAATAAAATATTTACTATTTTCATTTCCACGCTCGTTGAGTTGAGCTACTTAGCACGCAACATCTTAAGAATTCATCTGAAAGCAGAGATCGGAAGTGTCTTAATGTGTAGCGGAGTGTCTTAACACTAGGTTCCCAGGTTGCCTCTGCCTAGTCTGCTATAAGCAGGATACAGCTAAAGAAAATTGACCCCACGACGCTAATCTAAACTGCCATGACGACGATAAAGATCATAAAATGTTGTTATAGTTAATTAAAGCTATTAAGGCTTATTAATCGGTAAAAGTTAAAATACTTTAAGTTATTAGTAATTATAATTATATACGACGTGCATTATAGTTACAGTAGTTGAGCTGCAATGGGTAATAGAAAAGAACTAAATCGGATTACAATTTTAAACCATCACGAAGAGCTCAAATGATCTATTAGTTACCGTGTGGGCACACTGTTTACACACTTGTAACCAACGACACTCCGACATAAAAGAGAAAAACGCAAAATAAACATGTTAAACAAAAACAAGGCTGTTTCAGCCATCATTCATTCTAGGCACAGTTTCATTTGTGTGGAAAACGAAGGAAAAATTCAGTTTGCGGTTGACTACCCAATGGGAAAAAAGTGGAAGTGATATTATATTAATAAAAGTGACAGTTTATAAAGTTATATTGCAAAAAAATAATGAGCGCGGTAAAAACTGTTTATAAAATATTAAAAACAAATAATTAAAATTAAATGAATTTGATATGAATAACTAATAAATAGTATACGGTAATAAGTCATTATTATGTATGTTTATATAAAAATAGTCGTTTTATTAAACTACCGCCATCCAATATTAAAATGGTTTGGTTAGATATATACATATTTTCAAATACAAGTACATAAAACATAAATACATTTACTATTTCATATCATTACAAACTCTCCAAAATTTCAAATATCATTAAAGACAAGGTTTTATTTCCATCTGACACTGATAGATTATTATCTCTTATTGGTAAATTCGATGACCTACAAAGTACAACTTAATAACATTTATTAATTAAATTAATATTACTAAGAATCGCAATATAGATAAGTAACCTGCTATTATTCCAATGCATATTGTTGCCAGAATCATCATAAGACTCGATTTAGAAACGCGTATATCTACTGATGTAAGATTTGATGAGATCGGATTAACTGTCAAGATCATATTTAATTATCTTATGAGAAATTTAAAAATAATCCTTATTATTAACCTTTATAAATCTAAACTGAGCTATCAAAGAAAATGGGTCAGTAGGCTTTCAAAGGAGGGACACGGTCCAGAGGACCTCTTTATATATATAGCGGCTGCTTGCCTGATTAGGCTTACACGCATCCACTTCACATATCGATTGTTCGTATCTAACGTGCGGGAAAGTTAGTGTCAGATAATACTTGTTGTCCAATGGCCGGTTAGCTGGCTACGCACATATTATAAATTTGTTCAATAAATATCATTGTAACTTTTATTTCTTTTAAATTTTGACAATTTATTCAAATTATATTGAAATTATGTAAAAATGGTTGCATAAATTAACGCCAAGGGTGTGTATTCATTTCATGTTTTCGCCACTTTGTTTTTATATGTTACTTCACACTTTTTATGTCTTTTTTACAGTCTTCATTTGGTCATATACTCCTCGTAATCACTACTCATCTAAACATTTAAAATGTAACCTGAAACTAAAAATATTCTTTATTTTCCTTAAAATCTTCTTTTGGCCAAATGTAAGGATCCATATCTCAAAGACATTAAGAATCCTTTAAATCCATACCCAATGCTTAATGTCAAGATTATCTTCGGGTCGACAAATATTATGGGCGCTCTGATATACGTATTTATACATTACAAATGTATTCCGTCGGCGAACCCTGCATAATTCATACATTAATTCAAAGTTCAGTCGACTTAGCGGCTTCTACTGGATTAACTGTGGAAACCTCCCGAAATTTGACATTTTAGTCCCAAATTTGTAACACATCATTGTCAAGACCGAAAAACATATGTTATATTAGAAACGAATCTATTACTCATTTCTCATTTAAAAAAAAATCCATACCAAGCATGAAGGGTCTTATTCCAGATGATTATAAGTAAAAATCGCAAGTTATTATGTTACTGTGCGTGTGTCGTCGCGTTGTTACTCGGTTGCTATCTGATAGACTTGAGACGCGCGTTTTACAAACTGCTCCTACACATGTTCTACTTCGTGTGCGACATGCTCAAACTGCTGATGAAGCTTGTGGAACTATATTAAGGATGACGTGATTTTGAACACTGGGTAAGTTTACTGTGTAATCATCAAACTGCATATTATACTAATATAATATTATATTATATTATAAATGTGAATGTAAGTTCGTTTGTTATGATTTCATGAAAAAACTATTCAACCGATTATCATGAAACTTTGTACACATATTCTTAGAGGTATTAGAAAGGATATGTGATACTTTTTATTAAAAAAAACATGTTTAAAAAAATGTCCTTTGACGCGAAGCTCCGTTTGTGTCTTTTTTAGTAAATATAATTTAATTCATTTACTGTTCATCACATTTATTACAGTTGAAGTATACATAGATTAATGGTGATGATGGTTAAATGGTCCAAACATTTAAATAGGCATTATTAAAAATATAACATTCAGGTTTTTTTTTAATTTTATATTGAAAATATTACAGAAATGTATTGGGCCTATATGTGGATTTTTAATTATTCTTTATAAAAACATAATATTAATAATAATTTTTGGGGGCTTAAATTTAATTTATTTTTTATGATTTTATATTTTTATCAAAACTTTTAACAAATCTAAATAAAAAGAGTTGATTAACCTAATTAGACCCATGAAATGAAATGTATTAGAGGTGTTAATTAAGTGAATGTTCTTGAAATGTCTTTTCCAATTTATCAACTTTTTCGTTTTACGCAAATTAAACCAAAACTAAAAAGTGGGTATATCTTTCATGGGAGAGGCCGTCGTAGCGCTGGGACACAAGGGTGTATAACGCGACGGTTGTGGGTTCGATTCCTACTCGAGGGAATGAATTATTATTTCATAATATTTTCATTTCTTCGCTCTGGCACCAAGGCAAAAACCCGGCGTTGAATTCCGCCAGTCAACACGCAATGCCTCGAAAAATTCGGTGAAAAGTGAGGAATGGAGTGTGTTAACACTAGATTCCCTCTGCTTACCCTGCTGTATGCGGGATACAGCATGAAGCTGTTTTATTTTATTTTTTTACTTATGTTTCATCGGTTATTTTCAAGTAATGAGATCTGAAGCTATAAAACCTCATTCAAATAAAGTTCTAATTATAATAATTGCCCGATTAATGATAATTCTAGAAATTATAGAAAACAATAGGAGTTTCATACGTACTATAGTAAATATATAGCCAAAAGGAACTTATATTTCCACGGCCACTTAATTTTACTGCGGTCTTTGGTTATAAACATATTAATGACCAAAATTGATAATGAGATACGAATATATTAAGCAATAATAACTAAGCTATTTTTTGTAATATGGTACGAACATATCAACTTGAAAGTTTTCTTTAACATTTGTCTTTTTTTTATCTGGGCTTGAGATGTTTCTATATAAAATATTCTGAAATTTAGACTTAATTTTTTTTTACTTAAAACATATATGTCGATATATCTTCATTGTCTTAAATGCTTTTATTATAGATTTTCTTAATGTGTCATTTTTTGCATCAACAGCGACTATTGAAAAAATACTTTTCATGTTGTGTTTTTCGACTACATTAAATATACAAATTCAAAATTAAAATATTCTTTATTCATATATACTGTTATAAGCACTTTTGAATCGTCGAAAGAACCGCAATCACCGGCCCGGAAGGCAGTTCTGTTGAGAAGAGCCAGCAAGAAAATCAACAGTTCCGCTTGTCAATGTCAATGGTACAAGTTTATTATTGCATAGACTGGCAGCTATCATGCACGATATTTGATATATATTAGTTCTAAACATTTTTTTCCTAGTTGTATCAGTTACTTTCCTTAGTGTTCAATTGGAATAAATATACGGGAGCAGCATATATAGTGTCATCACCACTTTAAATGAAACCACAGTTTTAACTTCTCTATAAAAGCCTTATACAATTAAAAGAGAGAGATTTTCTCAAAAATAAAAGTAAAAGTATATACAGAGATAAAACTATATATTTGTGGCCGTCGCCCTCCTAACGCTGTTCATCGGTACCTTAATATTTATAGCTTATATGATCAATTTTGTTTGGTTATCTATTTAGGTAAAGTAATAGAGCTTCTGATAACACTAAACCAAATAATGCCATTAGGTTAGTGTTATAGGACATAAGCAATTCTTGTTATTTAAGATGCAACGATTATGTTTCATAATAAGTTTATTAATCATATCCTAGCATCTAAAATATTTGTTATTATTATCATAATATGCTTGTCTAGTAATGATAATATCAGCTCAGTTTATTTTGGGAACCAATTGTAAGTGAATTATATGTAAAAAAATAATTCACATTATGAATTACTTATATCTATTCATAATTTATATATCTATAGATATCATTACTACTTTGTTCCAGTAGTGGTTTGGCCTGCCTACTCTGCTATATGCGGAATACAACAATAAATACTTATGATTAACAAATTTAAATGTCATCACTTTTATGTTCAACTAAGTTATTAATCACATACTTTTTAAATTAACTTAAATAAAAAAAGATTCAATAGACGATAATTTTGAATTTAAACTCTATAGAGTTTTGCTAGTGCTATTTTATAGTAATTACAGGCAATTGTAAAGTACTTTGCTGTACTTATACAATTCAAATTCAAATTCAAAATATTCTTTATTCAAATAAACTTTTATAAGCACTTTTGAATCGTCGAATGAACATATAACAAAAAATAAAAAGCTACCACCGGTTCGGAAGGCAGTTCTGCTGAGAAGAGCCGGCAAGAAACTCAACAGTTGCTCTTTTCAAAGTCAATGGTATAATATATAATTTTATTACATTAACTGGCAGCTATCCTGCATCACATTCAATAGACATTAATTCCATACATGTTTATCCTCTAAATATTCTTGAACAGTGTAATAAGCTTTACTTGTTAGTATTTTTTTTAAAGCTACTTTAAATTGTGGTAGTGGCAAACTTAGAATACACTGCGGAAGTTTATTATATACACGTATACTCAGACCCATAAAAGATTTATTAACTTTTTGGAGGCGAAAACGTGGCGTAACAAGTTTATCTTTATTTCTCGTTCCTATCGTATGTATATCTCTATTTTTACTATGACACTGTACATTTTGCCGGACAAACAGAATATTATAATATACAAATTGTGAAGCAACTGTAATAATACCTGCATCTTTAAAAACATCTCGCAGAGAATCTCGAGCTCTTAGATTATAAATATATCTCACGGCTCTTTTTTGAAGAATAAATATTGAATTTATATCTGAAGCACTGCCCCATAGCAACATTCCATAAGATAAAATACTATGAAAATAGCTATAGTAGACTAGTCGGGCAGTTTCAACGTCCGTCATTTGTCTTACTTTTTTTATTGCGAACGCGGCAGAGCTGAGTTTATCCGCAAGTGTTTCTAGATGAGTGTTCCACTGGAGTTTGGAGTCTATCGTTAAACCTAAGAAAATAGCTGATTCCGACACACTGACTGTTTCTCCTTTAATTTCTAGACTAAAATTATGCTTTTTAACGTTTGGTAAAGCAAATTCAATACATTTAGTTTTTTTAGCATTTAACATTAGATTATTCATATCAAACCAATAAAGAATATGCGATAATGCACTATTCACTTCGTCATAGTTTGTTTTATTTCTGTCTACCTTAAATATTAAAGAGGTATCATCTGCGAAGAGTACAATATCACATAGGTTCTTTGCATAAAAAGGCAGATCATTAATATAAAGAAGAAATAAAAGGGGACCAAGTATAGATCCTTGTGGAACGCCCATCCTTAGAGGAGATCCAGATGATTTTACATTATTTATACTAACTTTCTGGATTCTTTCGCTTAGATATGAGGCAATAAGATCAAGGGCAGTATCCTGTATACCATAATGATAAAGTTTTAATAACAGAGTTTCATGGTCTACACAATCAAAGGCTTTGGATAAATCACAAAACACTCCAATTGCATTTTGTGACTTCTCCCATGCGTCATAAATGTGCTTGAGGAGTGCTGCACCCGCATCTGTAGTGGACTTGCCTTTGGTGAAACCATACTGCTCGCTATGGAAACAATTATTAATATTTAAGAAAATTGTGAGCTGATTAAATATAATTTTTTCAAATATTTTACTTAAAGACGGCAAAATAGAAATCGGCCTGTAATTTCCGGGGTCAGATCTATCTCCACTTTTATAAAGCGGCACTATTTTGCTATATTTCATTAAGTCAGGAAAAATACCGGATTCTACACAATTGTTAAAAATTAAAGCAAGATAAGGCGCAATATTAGGTATAATTGTATTAAGAACTTTAACAGACATGCCCCATAAGTCACCAGTTTTCTTTAAATTAAGGCTTTTAAAAGTTTTGACAATTTCTTCTGGTGACACAGTCTTAAACACAAAATTTTGTCTACAACTAGTTACATGGTTTTTTAGTATTAATATTGCTTCCGAAGGAGATGATGGCAGTGAACGTGTAACTGCTATAGGTATTTCGGAAAAGAAATTTTGGAAAGTATTTGCCACTTCTAAATCTGAATTTAAAATTACACTGTTTACTTTTAATTTAATAGGTTCACTGACAGCTCTAGATCTCCCAGTTACAGTCGTAATAGCATCCCATGTAGCTTTAATTTTATTACTAGATTTCAAAATTTTTTCCCTTATATATATAGACTTAGCCTGGATACATACTTTTTTAAATATTTTTGAATAATTTCTAATTTTCAACAAGAACGCCGGATCCTGATTCCATTGCCTCATATTATATAATTCGTATAAATTGTTTCTGCTTCGGTATATACCAATAGTTGCCCAGTCGCTAAAAGTTAACTTCGAGTTTTTATATATTTGTTTTACTTTAAAAATGTTATCAAACTCTGTTGAGAGTAAATTAAAAACTTTGCAATACGACTGATTCGGATTTAATCCCGTTATTTCTATGTTTGAAATTTTTTCCGTCACTTTACTATTAAAATGATTAATTTTACTTTCAGTCATTGGTCTAATTGTTATTTGTTTACGTTCTGCAACTATTTTATCTATTAACGAAAACTTTTGACCACAATGATCCGAGCTCAGATTGGTAATAATTTCTTTTTCTACAATATCAGAATGACAAAAAACATTATCTATACAAGTTGCGGACGTACTCGTTATACGAGTTGGTTCAGAGAAAATATGAAACAAATTAAATGATTTAAATAAGTTGAGAAGACGTAGGCTTAATGATGTCACCTGTAGTATATCTATATTAAAGTCTCCGCATACTATTAAAGATTTACTATTCGAACTCAAATTACTAAGAACATCCTCCATTTTCTCTTCAAATACTTCAAAACTACCTGAGGGGGGTCGATACACGCATACTATAATATATCTATTGAATTCAATGCAGGACAATTCAATGGAGCGTTCGTCGGAGAGAGCCACTATGTCTGGTCGCGATTTGCAACGTATATCATTTCTCATTAGTATAAGCGAGCCGCCGCGGATGGCCTTCTCTCTAACGAACGAACTTGACAATTTATAATTTTCAATATTAACTATATTGTTATATCTCGAGATCCAGTGCTCAGTTATACACATTACATGTATATTGAATTTTTTTAGAAATAATTCTAGTTCCAGTTCTTTGCCTCCTAGGCCTTGTATATTCTGATGTATAATGTTAAATTTAAATGACCTAGGCGTTGTCTTATTGTCTAGTTTAAACTGGAGCTTACATCATTATACTTCATAGAAGTATTATTAGTACAATTTATTTCCTTAGTTATACCATGTATAACGGGGTTTTGTATATTGTATGCTACTAAAGTAGCAATTTGTTTTTTAAAATATAAAGGTAGATACAATGTATCTTCTGTCAACTTACAGCTATTATAAATAAATTTATTTAAATCTAAATAAAATAATGCGTCGCTATGACGTTCTGTCGTATTATATAATGTCAAGTTCAGATTATATATATGTTTATTTTGTTTTTCTGTGAGGGAAGAAGAATATGGAAAAGAGCATATAATAAATTTACATTTAGTTTTATTATGTAAGTCAAGCAAGTTTTCTATACTCTTTATAATATCTTGTTTCCTCACTGACAAACTATGACCATGTAATAGTACAACAGTACTATGCTCATTTAAATTCATGGACATAATTTTCTTAATATTGAACTGGTAACTGGCTCCAGGCGAACATGCATTAAATACATTTGAGAAGTGGTGACTAAGTAGGGACCCAAAGCCTTGACCTAATTTATCAGATATTACAATAATATTATTTGATGAGGAGCGGGAGGAATTGTCAATATGTAAATCATTTTTCTTATTTTTATTGAATTTAGTATGCATGGCCGAGTCACCCGCAACCTCAGAGTTGTTTTGCGTTTGCGAGGGAATTGATTCAGTGAGTCCTACAATTGAACAACCACAACTATGTTTATTTGTTAGTGACTCAAATCTTTCTACGTTGTAGTTACAAAGGTCAACCAAATCATTTGCAGCTAAAATGTGTTCTTTAATTTGTTTTTGTTCTTGTCAATATTCTATCACTACACATTTCTGAGGAATTAATCCAAATATTCAAATAATTAAAAAAAAATGAATAATTTCTTGGATACAATCATATTTGCGTTACATAGATTTTGCAAAAAACTACGCTTTGAACAGTGCAGTTTTCGCGGTCACGGACAGACTGAGGTGAAGGTCCTCGTCTCCGTAGCGAAAATTGACACTATGTAATATAACATAATTATAATTATATCTGACGACTAGTATTACGACTTGTTAACCAATCGTCGCCCGCAACATTGTTTGTTTAGAATTTAAGCCACAAAAGGAAAATATCATAGAAATATAAATACTCAATCTCGTTCCTCGATAATTTCTAATATAAAAAAAAAATAAATTAGCTTCACGCTGTATCCCGCACACAGCAGGGTAAGCAGAGGGAACCTAGTGTTAAGACACTGCGTTCCCCACTTTCTGCCGAATTCTGGAGGCATTGCGTGTTGAGTGGCAGAACTCAACGCCGCGCTTAACCTCGACACCAGAGCGAAGAAATGGAAATATAAATTTAAGTAAATATTTCATCTCCTCGAGTGGGGATCGAACCCACAACCTGTCGGTTTTGCCGTCACACCTCGTGCCGCTGCGCCACGACCGGCCTCATAATCTATATAGATAGATAAATATTTATAAATTATGTGTAATATAATCAATGAATATATTGTCCTAATCAAATATTATAGAACATTTAAAAGCTCATTTCAGCTGCTAAATAAATATAATAGCTCAAGTTTTTTAGTCATTTTACATAACCATTGTAGAAAAACGAAAAAAAATCCTTTGTTATTAAATATTGAAGATGTTGCATACTCAGTGTGAAAATAAGACATCAAAAGCTTCTATTAGGGAAATTGTCACCTTGAAAACGGTCTGTTCATCAAACGGTGAACAATTGCCGAATCAAAACAGCAGATTCCGGCGTACATTAAACGGGAGCCACGCTCGATGTTGACAGACTCGTCCAAACAAAACCAATGAAATATTTCAACAGTCAGTACGCTATTGTAGTCCTTACGGTATAAAGTACAAGTCTCATTATTTACACTATAAATTGTATTCGCGTCTTTCGAAGAATTTTTGTATTCGGCATTCATAAAAAAATGTATTTAAATAGGTTTTCTTTATGTGTTTGAGAGATGTTTAAACCTTTTAAAAAAAATGCCTCATCATAAGTTTGAATAAATGTAAGTGCGGACCGATTTGTCTCAACTCTGAGGTATCTACATCTTGCTGATACTTACAAAGCGATTCAAAAAGACAAATTATAAATATAATAATGATAATTATAAATATTCTTGCGGAAAAAAATATTAATTTCAATTTGTGGTCCTCGTGGCTCAGGGGCCCACTCGAACGAATTAACTATTTTAATTTCCGCTGTGATAAAAAGAAAAAGCGTGGCGTTGCTTTCCATCATTCAACATGTTATTTATCGAAAGTGGGGAAGGGAGTATCTTGAAACTAGGTCCCCTGGGAAACAAAAGCTACACAAATGACTTTTATAATTGCAATTTCCATTAGTATTTGCGTATTTAACAATATATTCTTACAGGTGTCGTTGCATGGTGGGGGTGAGGAAAAAGAAGCAAGATGGGCGACAGTTTCTTGCATCTGGGGGACATCGTGTCCCTCTATGCGGAGGGCTCTGTGGCAGGATTCCTCAGTACCTTAGGGTGAGAAAATTTATTATATCTTCGATATAACTTATTACATTGAGAACGTAACACTTCGTTATGTTTATTTATTGTTTTCTCTTTACTTATTCTGGATATGTATCCTACGCTTTTGCTTTTTATTTTCAAACTTTCTTAAAAATGAATAAGCGCCTACATACAGTATATTAGAGCTTATCTTAAATGTATATGCCTGCCTAGTATACCTAGTAACAGAAAGATGTGAAGATTTAAAAATATAAATATAGCTATAAATATTATTAATACCTACTCAATTAAGCTGTTCCATAGGCTCCTTTAAAAATCGTTATGTCTGTACGTGTACTCTGTAGCAATGTTTCAATCCCAATTTCCACAGGATAATTAAATGTAATCCCTTCACCGGCTTGCCTGTATCCGCAGGGCTAAAAGCGTTCGTGACCTGTTTCAACATTCGGAAAATGTTGAAGCTTTGAAATACAAATTTTTATACGTTTTCTAAATAAGTATTCTTCTTTCCTAAGTGTGGAATAACACTTTAAAAATGTTTAAAAATATTTGTACTTATTGAAATTATATTTATTTAAATTTTTATAACATATTTATTGGTATAAGTATTGTGATATTATATTAATAGACAGGAATATGGGTCACTGTAGAACATTTCTATAAATTATGAGCTTTTGGTTAATGTATTATTTATTATAATAAATGATTACTCTACTTTTTGAATGTGGTTTAAAGCCCCACATTTAATTCAACGACATAAAAAATCTAAGCTCGTTAGAATAGATAAAACGTGAAAATAAATAATTTAAAACATTACAATCTAAATACTTCATTATGTTTCATTCAGGTTGGTAGATGACAGGTGCGTCGTATGCCCGGAGGCAGGCGACCTGTCTGATCCGCCCAAAAAGTTCAGGGGTAAGTGTGATTACTTTATATCGTACATAAATTACTAAGATAAAATAAAATATCAATTTCAGATAATAAATAATCAGTTTTTTTTATTATTAGCAGTAATAATAATTTATTACTATTTAAAAACAGTTCATAACCTTTTTGTAAAGATCATACCATGTCGACTCATGTACACCTGCAAATTAGCAATAATATAGAAGCTATACGATATCAATGAATAAAACATAAAATATACAAAAATAAAATAAAAAAAAAATCGGATTCACGCTGTATCCCGCGCACAGCAGGGTAGGTAGAGGGAACCTAGTGTTAAGACACTCCGTTCCCCATTTTTCGCCGAGTTCTGGAGGCATTGCGTGTTGAGTGGCAGAAATCAACGCCGCGCTTTACCTCGACTCCAGAGCGAAGAAATGGAAATATAAATGAAAATAAATATTTTATCTCCTCGAGTAGAGATCGAACCCTCAACCAGTCGTTTTTACAGTTACCCTTTGTGCCCCTGCGCCTCGACTGGCCTCGATATCTCGATGCGCCAAGACCGGATATACAAAAATATTAAATAAATTAACAGATTAAAGTATTTAATTTCCAGATTGCCTGTTCAAGATTTGCCCTATGAACCGCTATTCCGCTCAAAAGCAATTCTGGAATACAGCCAAGCAATCCGCTAACGCTAGTGCAGACACGGACACCGGACTGTTGAAGCGATTACACGTAAGTTCATTACAAACATTTTTTTGCTTCACGCCTACCCTGCACGTACCAGGGAAGGGAGAGGGAACTTAAGGGAAAGAATCAAAACCACAATCTGTCGCGTTTACCTGCCTCCTGCCTGCTGCATCACGACTGGCCTCTGAAAACAATAATTAGATATTCCTCCTGGAAACCGACCAGGCGCTGGGTAGCGGAAATTTATAAAAATCTCCCTACAGAGATGCTAACAACATAAATAAGTTGTACCAAGCGTATAAAAATTTCGACGTAGCTTGATGAGAACGTATGGCTTAGTGATCAGAGCGCCTGGTCGATTTCCAGGAGACGCGGGTTCGAGTCCCACTACATTCAAATTTTTATACGTTTTCCAAATAAGTAATAATTAGATATATTAGAAAGATTAATTAATATCTCCATCGCTCTCGTAGCGCAGTTGCAAAGATTGTGGCAAGGTGTATTTGCAATCAGTGGCGCATTTATTTCAGACTGAGGTGACTTAAACTTAGGCAGAATTTTTCATATTTATCGCTTTTATTAAGTCAAGCTGTAACTAAGTGTCTATTTAATAAAGTCTAAAAATCAAGGCTACACTTGGCAAATATATGTACATTAGATGACAATATAATATTATGGTACCATCGAGATGGTATCATGATAAAATTGGAAGATGAGTGATGGAACCTTGGACTATCTTCTAGTAATATCGAATTTGTGCACTTTCATTCCTCTTTTTAATGCGTTCTACAGAAAATTCAATAGAGTAAGACTTGTTTTTTGTTTTTTAAACAATTAATTTATTTCCATATCGTCATCGTTAAAGGCAATAAGTATTCTGAGCGTCAGATTCAAAAATAAAAAAAAATTAATCAGCTTCACGATGTAACCACCGCACACAGCAGTGTAATCAGAGGGAACAGAGTTAACAAAAACCGTTCCCCACTTTCCGCCGAATTTTCGAGGTATTGCGTATTGAGTGACAGAACTCAACGCCGCGCTTCGTCTTGACACCAGAGCGAAGTAATGGAAATATACATTTTAAGTAAATATTTAATTTCCTCGAGTGAGGTTCAAACCCGCAACCGGTCGCGTTTACAGTCACACTTTGCATCTCTGCACCACGGTTAGTCTCAAAAATGTATCTCAAATATCAAATTAAGCTGGAAAACACGTTCAGAATAGTTTTATTTAAACATAAAAAGTTATTTGCATGCTAACCGAAGTTTCAAGTCTTGCGGTTTTGCGTAATTGGATAATAAACGTTCGAATATTCAAACATGCTGATTTGATCTGTAATGTCAGCAAAATATATTTATCGCTAAATCACCGTTTTACTATTTTAAACACGATGGTGGTCGATTTAACATAAATTCAGGGAATATAAATATTTTAAAAAATGGAGGCCGCCGTACGACGGTGGTAGATTCGATTCCCACTCAGGGTAATGAAATATTTAATATTTTCATTTCTTCGCTCTGGGAACGAGGCAAAGTGCGGTGTTGAGCTCCGCCCCTCAACACACAATACCTCAGGAATTCAGCGAAAAGTGACAAACAAAAGTTTCTTCATGGAGAACAGAGTGTCTTAAAATTAAGGTACCACCCAGTTTCCATCTGCCCCTATGTGCGGGATACAGCGTGAAGGTAAAAAAATATCCTCGCTCTGGTATGATAGAGCTTTGTTGAATTACGTCACTTTGGAAACAACTTAGATTTAATCAAATATTGGTAACTAACTTAATTTATAATTAAATTGATTGAACATATTCAACATACTGTGAGCACCATTCTCTCTGACTATGTGGTTTCAAAGTTCGAAATGTACGTTTTCCGCGGACTATAAACCCTCAGAATTGTTAATAAAGTACTCTCACATTTCAACGTCGTATACGAACAAACGGTTTGCGTTTTGTCATATACCAGTACGGACCCTTGAAAACATAACAATTTGAAACAAAAAAAATACGGTTTAAATTTTCTATTAATATCTAGTATACTAATATAACTAAATTATAACTATGTAAACAACATTTTCGAGTGAATCTAAAGCCTACATTTATTCATACCATATTTAGCAATAATTAATACCTGACATCTAAACTATTTTTATTAGCTTCACGTTGAATTTCGCACATTGTTATATGTGCAGAAGGAACTTGGAAACCTAGTGGTAAGACACTCTGCACTTTATTAAGACACTTCCGTACCCGAATAATAATTTTAACATTCGTAATTATGAAAAAACATACGGAACATTAATTTTTTTTAGTTCATATATTACGATTCGATTTGATCGATCCCCACACTGTATTGATACTAATGTTGTCAATATGCTTATCCGTGGATATGTCGCAGACAACTTGCTAAATTATAAGTTCAATCAACAGCCCAACCTTTTAATAAACAACTAACGGTATGAATGATATTCAGCCGTATGGTTTGTTACGACATTTAAGAAACTGGCTGCCTAATGCTTGTACCATTCGTACGATAGTTCACAATGTGACAGAAATAAAAAGATGAAACATCGCCATAATATCTATTATCATAATCTTTATTTAATATATTTAAAATGTAACCAATCTGAAAACTATACTATATTTGTGGTTAAATTTGGTTTTGAAGTCGCTAGTTTAAGTCACGTATCAGATCAAAGATCTCTGGCTAAGGTTGAATTTGAGAAAAAGCTCGAGATCTCCAAAAAAAAAATTATTGGAAATATAACATTTGTTAGTACCTGTTCCGCTCTCCTCTACCGTGGGAGCAAAAGTCTTATAAAAATGAAATGATCCTGGATTGCAGTTGTCATAATGTCGTATCTATCCAGATCCTGAGGGTTTTTATGTCGTTTATTACCTCGAATAGACTAGGCAAGTAGTGAAACGTCGTCGATCCGAGTAATTTTCCTAGCTGTTTGATCAAACGGCAGAATATTAAGGAGGACTAGACTGTTGATTAAACGGCTAATTAAGTTGAGAANATATATATATATATATATATATATATATATATATATATATATATATATATATTCAATTATTTAATCATCATCACCGAGGCATCATTTCACTATATACGCACAGGTTGTGAGTTCGATTCTCAGGTACGGCTGGAAAGTGCAGAACTAGTTTTGAACCTAGGTTCTCTTCACTTATCCTTCTATATGCGTGATAAAGTAATAAGTAAATAAAAAACATTATAGTACAGGCTGTAGATTCTATTCAAACAGCCGTGTGTGAGTTGTCCAAAGAATAAAAAAAACTCGCTTAATAATAACAATACAACATCGAAAAATATGTTTTGACGAAGCATGATATAAATCGACGTCACAATACATTTGCGAGGCGCTAAAGTGTTAAGAATTTATCCATTAACACCAAACGATATTCTTATACTTATACAAAATGTGACGTCTCGCTGCACTTACGAAATCTCCACATCTTTAGTCTACTATGAATAAACGTTTTAAAATATTATGAATGTTTAACACTTTTGTGTAAAAATGCAAGTAAAAGAGAAGTAGATGTTTATGACAGACATTTTTATATATCAATATAGGTACATAATATGTATAAATAAAATATTATATAATGAATTAATTGTAAAAGATCTCGCAGCAACTTAATATCAATATAGTAAGTTTAAAACTTTAATACGTGCGACTGTAAACTCATGTCGGTTGGGAATTCGATTCCCAGTCGGGTGAATGAAATATTTGATATTTTAATTTCCTCGCTTTGGTAACGTGAGGTTCCGCCAACGTAACATGCAATGCCTCGATAATTCGGCGAAAAATGAGAGGATCTTAATACTAAATGTAGCTTATTTTATCTCTCAACGATCTAATTAATGTATGTTGACCTAAATCAATAAAAATAGAGAAAACTAAATCAAATGCCAATTCCTCTCCGCGAACGTGATCGTCAACGTTTTGACGTCAATCTATTTCATTCGGTAAAAATAAGAAAAAAATATGAAACGTTTTGAGAAATTTATTTTAAGATAGCTTTGTGTTTTCTTTATTTCTTGATACTATTGGAAATATTTTCAAGTTCAATATAAAAATATAATATCTGTATGTATTTGTTTAAACAAATGACTTTTTTCTTTGTTTTATCTTTCCACATCTCCATCATTTTGCAAATACTATATCTTTTCAACATTTATAGAAACATTCATTGCAAATTAGATGCCGGAACAACGCTACATTGTCTAAACTAGACCGACGAAACAAACACAAAGTAAACTTTATTGAGCCAAAATCGCGTAATTTAAACTTATTTTTGTTAATTGGGTATATATAGCTCTTTACTCATGTATAATATTTGTAAATTGAATTTCTTAAACAATCTCAACTCGTTTATATATTTTCTTAAACATAGACTACACAAATATGTTTAATATTACCCGCTCGCGGCTTCTCCTACTTGAACCACACTATTATTTTTAACTATAACAATATTATATAAGTATTTCATTAGCAGTTAATTTATGACAAATAAAACACACACAGAATAACAAATAAAAAATCATCGTTTTGGCTTCCATTTATTGATAGATGCTTGCAATAATTGATTTTATCATATAACTCATACGTACAGGCAGTTATCAGTTACAATTGTATTTTATATGTATAGATTCAATATACATACATTTAAGGTTTATGTTCTGTTTCTTAACTATAGTGAGGCCCTCGTGGCACATCGGCAAGATGGGACTGTAACGCGACGGCTGTGGGTTCGATCCCCACTCGGGGGAATGAATTATTATTTATTAATATTATTTTCATTTCTTCGCCCTGGCACCAAGGTAAAAAATCTACCATTGAGTTCCGCCACGCAACACTCAATGCCTCGAAAGTGATGTGCCTCGAGAGTGGAAAGTGGGGAACGAAGTATCTTAGCACTGGTTCCTACCATATGCGGGATACAGCGTGAAGCAGATTTTTCTTACTAAAATGAAATAGCACTTTAAGCATGTGGACTGTCCACATGCTTGAAACCTCATAAAAATTATTAATGATCCATTTCACTTGATCGATGCGCCTGTTGTACTAAATTGTCCCCTTAATTTCTTTCATCTCGGGTTTATAAAAGACATTAATCTGTGCCAAGCTTTATAAATGGCTTCAGATGAAAATATTATTTAACTTCGTCTCGTTTCAAATAATACAAAAGTTTTTTTTATTATCTTGTCGCATCGTCCGCATTTTTAAGGGACAGGCCAGGAATTTTTGGTGATAGCTTACTTTTTTTACATTTTACACTTTTTGCATTTGATATTATTAAATTAGAAATTTGAGAACTTCTAGTTCTAGTTAAGCTAAAAAAACGCTGTAAGTATACTCGTATAAAGTTTGACATCCGTGTTTTTGAAAGTAAAGAAATTATCACGTATAGAGCTATAACTAGATATATAATGAAGTAGGGCTTATCATAAGAAAAGAATGCATAGTCAGTTTTCAATTTTGTTAATAATAGTTCATTAAAGTTATTGCCTCAGACCTGAGACGAACCGGCGCAAGAAACGAGGCGTGACTTCTTTTTTATTTAAATCAATTGTTTACATCCGCACTTATTCATTAGTGACAATGAAAATACCTTTCAAATGTACTGGAGCGAGCTTTTCATTTTCAACGCGTGTTATGATTTATAAAATCATTAATCAGAATCAACATGTGAAATTTTAATTTCATTCGATACGAGATAATTGTCAAAATGTTTCTATATTTTGAGGCCAGTCGTGGCGCAGCGGCACGAAGTGTGACTGTAAAACCGACTGGTTGTGGGTTCGATCCCCACTCGAGGAGATGAAATATTTACTTAAATTTATATTTCCATTTCTTCGCTCTGGTGTCGAGGTTAAGCGCGGCGTTGAGTTCTGCCACTCAACACGCAATGCCTCCAGAATTCGGCAGAAAGTGGGGAACGGAGTGTCTTAACACAAGGTTCCCTCTGCCTACCCTGCTGTGTGCGGGATACAGCGTGAAGCTGATTTATTTATTTATTTCTATATTTTAGCCAAAGAATGTACTATACAAATACTGTAATTTAAATATTCAAGCTTTTAAAAAATGCTAAATAATATTTTTATTTTTTATGTAAAATATTCACACTGGTTTGGTTTGTACGAACACGCTACTTTTAAAACAATAACTTTTTCATTACAGCATGCCGCCGAGATTGAAAAAAAGCAGAACGAGATGGAGAACAAAAAACTTTTAGGTACAGTAGTGCAATATGGCAGTGTCGTGCAACTACTGCACGTTAAATCTAACAAATATTTGACTGTAAGTATTATGTTACTATATTTTTTTTATAAACAGTTGATATTTTAATATCAATCTTATAATATTCTTAGATGACTTTTTAAAAGATTCTAATGCAAAAAATTAAAATTGCAATAAATTAAATGCCTTAAATGACACATATCTGGAAAACGGTAAAATTGTGCCTAATTTTTTATGAGATAATTAAGACAAAGAAATGTATTTAAGGACTAACGTTGGGTGCTTTCGCCACACTTTATTCATTAATAGACATTTCGGCCCCGTTAATAATGTCTATGACTGTATGAAAACTGAAATAAGAAGTTACTTTTTTAAATAATGATCTCTTTAAAATTGATAATTACATATCTCTTTGCGCATACAGGTTAACAAGAGGTTGCCCGCGTTGTTAGAAAAGAACGCGATGCGAGTACACCTGGACGCGAACGGGAATGAAGGCTCGTGGTTCTATGTAATACCCTTCTACAAATTGCGGTCGACTGGTACGATATTTATTGATATACTGTATTGTTTTTTTTATTATTTTTATTATTCTTCATTTGTTTATGAATGTCGTTTTCTAGATAACGTTTGATTATAGATTTTTTTTTACTTTTCTTTATTCTTTATTCTTAATATCATTATGGCGGTGGGATTAGAATGTAGGTAATCAACTGATCAAGAACAAGGTAGTGTTAAAGTCTACTTATCGGAGTAACCTTAAAAACGGCACGACGTTAAATTCTCTAAACTAACATGGCAACTCATTAACTTGTTACTCACATGAATATAACTTTCAATTTAAAACAAATATGAGGCATTTCAAAATATAAATTGAACTATCAATAGATATAAGGCAAAATTTACTAATTGTTTATTTTAATTATTTCAAGGGGAAAACGTGGTGGTTGGGGATAAAGTAATCCTAAATCCCGTGAATGCTGGACAACAAGTGTTGCACGTATCTTCTAATCACGAACTACTTGATAACGTCGGGTGTATGGAGGTGAGATTTAGAGATTAAAAACAAGAATCAAAAATAATATGAATTTTTTTTTAACATAAAAGTATTTATTTAGGTTTTTTTAAAAAACATTTTTTAAAGTGTTATTCCACATTTACGAAAGAAAAATACCAGGTTTCCAGGAGGCGCGGGTTCGAGTCCCGCTACGTTCAAATTTTTATATGTTTTCTAAATAAGTATTTATTTAGGTTTACTTATATATCTATATAGGCGCTTATGTTCAAAAAAAAGTAATTGAATATCGAAATAATAATGTCCAAACAATTATTTTTTACATTCAAGCGGTTTTCCATTAAAGTAACATGTTCACATACACACACATCCAAATTACATTATTTTTGCTTTTAATATTTTTTAATTAAACGTTGAATTAATTTTTTAACTAAGCAATACTGTCAATATTTGAAATAAAATAAAATAATTTAAATATTTTTTATTATCATAATTTCACATTTAAACATTACTTTAATATATAGACAGCCTTTTATAATAAAAAATGTCTTAAAGTATACATTTTAACTGTAATCAGGTAAACGTAGTGAACGCCTCCACATCCTGGAAGGTGACCCTCTTCCTGGAGCACAAGGAAAACCAGGAGGAGATGCTGAAAGGCGGGGACGTGGTGAGGCTGTTCCACGCCGAGCAGGAGAAGTTCCTCACCATGGACGAGTATAGACGACGGCAGCATGTCTTCTTGAGGACCACTGGACGGTCGAGTGCTACGGCCGCTACTAGTAGCAAGGCTTTGTGGGAAATTGAGGTTAGTTTTTAATAATAAATATTAATTGATAGAATTTGGGTGTTAGGTATAGTTCCGCGTATCACATAATGTTTCTAACATTGAATTGAAAGTTGAGAGCAAAGAAAATATCCTAACATTATCCTGTTATATACGGGGTTTTATATATTAAAACGTGAAACTAAAAAAAAATTACTTATTATAAAACTCATTTTGAGAATAACATTTTGCTTAATTCAAATTATTTTAATAAAATGTATTATGAAAAACAGGTAGTCCAACACGACCCGTGCCGAGGCGGCGCCGGCCACTGGAACTCGATATTCCGCTTCAAGCACCTCGCCACCGGACATTATTTAGCTGCTGAAGCTTGTACTAAACAAATGTAAGCATTTAAATTGATTGAACTTAATATTTTGTTTTTATATTTTAAAAGTAGCGCATGAATAGTTCCATAACCTCCTCTATCTTATTGTGAAACTGCCATAAAATTCGAGTTAGCTGTTCCAGAAATTAGAAAGGATAAAAAGAAACATAGACAGAAAAAAATCGTTAACTATATACTTGAAAAAAAAAACAGTTATTTTGAAATCACAGACAAACACTTAAATTTTATTTATACCAGAATTTTATGAAGAAATCAGTTTCACGCTGTATCCCACACACAGCACTATAGGTAGAGGGAACATAGTTATAAGACACTCCGTTCCCCACTTTCCGCTGAATTTTTCGAGGCATTGCGAGTTGAGTGGCGGAACTTAACGCCGGGCTTTTGTCTTGGTGCCAGAGCGAAGAAAATAAAAATATTAAGAAATAATAATTCATTCCCTCGAGGGGGGTTCAAACCCACAACCCTCGCGTTTCAGTCACACCCTGGGCCACGACGGCCTCCATCGACGGTGATTCATATGTATTTGTGGATGTTTTATATTTTCTTTAATAAAATATTTCATTATCCACCAGGGAAGGAACACCCGAATGCGACGTCGAGGGCTCGGAGCCAGCGTATCAGCTGGTCTCCGTGCCGCACTCTTCGGAGATAGCCACGCTGTTCGAGCTGGACCCTACCAAGATGACCCACTCCGACGCGCCTGTGCCTCAGAGCAGTTATGTTAGGTATATAAATTACTTATTTATAGTTCTGTTTTGACCATAAAGATATCATGTATTTTTATGGCCCATCTAATAATCGGCATTAAGTTTTATACATAAGTATTATACAATTTATTAACACTATGCTAAAGTAACGTAAGTTTATATCCTCTATAAACATACGATACTTTAGCTTTTTCTTATTTATCTTTCTTTAAAAAAAATGGCATAAATATTATATTTGATTGTATTTCCAAAGGTTACAACACTTGTGTACGCACACGTGGGTTCACTCCACATCAATACCTATAGACAAAGAAGAAGAGAAGCCAGTTATGTCTAAGGTAAACCTTAAATTTTATTTTAATAATGATAAATAGAATATTATTTATTCCTTAAAAATTTTGACTAGTCTTGGCGCACGAGCACAAGCGTATAACGAGTGGGTTGTGGATTCGATTTGCACTCGAGGAAACAAAATTTTTAATATTTTCATCTGTCTGTCGAATCCCGCTACTGAATATCTCTAAAATTGGGTGGTGCGTTGAGCCCCATCAACAGGTTATCTAACCTTACTATACTATTGTTGTGAAGTGTGAAGTCAAAAAAATCTACTCAATTGTTAATTATCTCTAAGCTTGTAATATATAGTCTAACTATCTTTACCGCCAAAGCACCTTCACTCCCGCGTTCAGCAGGGTACAGTACCGTCGACGAATAGTGGCGACCCCGAAGATATCTGTACTTTACTTATTTTCTTTTACATGTGAACACAATACGTAAAAAAATGCTTTAGAAAGCCTAATTCAGAAAACCGAAATTCAGGGCTGCCACGATTCGTCGACCATACTGTAGTGAAATATCCATTAATTAATATATTATATTCTAATAAATGTCGAATAGGTCGGATGCTCTGTAGTAAAGGAAGACAAGGAAGCCTTCGCGCTTATATCAGTTTCGCCAAGTGAAGTTCGAGACCTGGACTTCGCGAACGATGCTTGCAAAGTTCTTTCGGCACTATCTACCAAACTACACCATGGGAATATAGAGCATAGTGAGATGAAGTTAGTAGTATATTTTTTTCTTTATAATAATATACATATACCATTAGTGTAATATATACATCACAGTGCAGTAAAACATCTTATGAATGTAAATGTAATGGTTGTAAGTTCAATCTCCGACTTCCGTTGAGTTCCGCCAGTCAATACGTCTCTAAATCGGATGAAAAACGGAGAATATAATATCTTAACACTAGGTTTAGTGTGCTGATGTGGATTTAAATCAGCGTTGTCAAATATTATTTTGGAGAAAAGATGGATTATTTTGTTAAATCTTCAAAGTCTATATCTCAGAGAAGAATCGTAAGTATCTAATCAGAAAAGATTTCTCATATAGTGTATGTAATAAACCACGAAAAGCAGTACCTGGCCTGTGTCTGTCCCGTTCGGGACATTTATTTTGGTTTAGATAAAAATTGTGCTGCCAAAATTAATACGTCTGGCAAAGCTGATTTAGATGCTACTTGTGGTGATGGTTTAGACTATTAATAAAAATAATTATTTTATACAGATTTTACGTACATAACCCTTATATTTTAGATAGATGGATTATATTATTTGTATTGTTTTTTTTATTTTAAATCGTATCTTCTTACACAGGGCATTAACATGTCTCCTCCAAGACATAGTATACTTCATAGCGGGCTTCGAGAACGAGCCCAACAAGTCAAAAGCATTAGACCTGGTGGTGGAGAACCCCAACCGTGACCGACAGAAGTTGCTCCGGGAACAGTATATATTGAGACAGCTTTTTAAGATATTACAGGTAAAGGTTTTCTTATTTATTATACTTTTTTGTTTGACTGATTGTCCTAATTTTGGACTTTATTTAATATTCTACGTTGTTATTTTAATACTTACATTAAAAATACATGTAAATATATGTTATAAAGTGTATTGTAATTTTAAAATATATTGGCGTATAATAAATATTTTTGGAAAAAAACCTCTCTAAACATTATAATGACTGTAGGAAAACTTAACATATTTAATAAGAAATAAATACTAAACTACAATAATTTATAATATTTATTTCAGGGTCCCTTCCAAGAGTCACCAGAGGGCGAAGTATTTCTCAAGATAGAAGAACTGTACGACCCTCGCTACGCTCCATACAAATTTATATTTCGTTTATGTTATCGGATATTGAAACTAAGTCAACAGGATTATCGAAAAAATCAGGTATGTAGAAAATTTTAATATATTCCCAGTCTTAAGCTGTATCCGAGGGTTGCATGCATGCATTTTGTTGGCACCTTCCATCTTATATAATATATACTTTCATATATATTTAACATGCTGGCTTAAGATTTTAGTCATCACTTAGTGCGATAATAATGATCCATTAAATATACAATGTTACTGAGCAATAAGTGTAGAAAGATAAACTAATATTCTTTTATATTTGTTAATCTATTCAGTAAGGTATGAAAATGGATAATAAATAATAAAATGAAAATAAATAACCTAAATAATATAATATATAATCTATAATATAAAAAATAATATAATATATAAATAATATAATATATAATCTATATAATATATAGCCCAACGTGGCGCGGCAGTACATTGTAAAGGCGACGGTTGTGGTTTCGACTCGCGGGAATTACTTATTTAGATTTCCTTACTTTGTTAACAAGGCAAAGTCTGGAACTTAACATGAAATGTTTGTAAAATTGGATGGTGTATGCTGAGCGGAGTGCCTGAGCACACCAGGTTTACTCTGCCTACCCTGCTGTATTTGCCATACAGTGTGAAACTAGAAAAAAATATATTAATTTGACAATTTTCAGGAATACATAGCCAAACATTTTGGCTTCATGCAAAAACAAATCGGATATGACATTCTCGCAGAGGACACTATAACAGCGCTATTACACAATAATAGAAAACTACTGGAGAAACATATTACTGCTTCAGAAATAGAGACTTTTGTTGGTAAGTAATAAAATAACAAGACATTTATAAAATTAGCGAAATTTGTTACTACTAATATTATCAATAGGAATTCGTTATATAATTTATATTTAAAAGGGTCGTTTGTTGAATTGATTTATTTTAAAATGTAATGAATGAATGCATCGACGATCAGTAGGAAACGTTAAAAATATAAAAGGATTGAAAAGAGTAAATTTTAATAAATTATCTAATAGTTTGTTGGTTCAAACCCGACTTTGTCAGAAATTTTATTTACAATTTAAATATCGCGTGAACATTATACTTCATAAATTATAAAATTAATAACACCATATATATAAATAATCATCATTTTGAACACCTTCCCATCGTCTTTTATATTTTTTTATACACCTAATAATTACGAAATATAACAATATTAAAATAACTGTAATTTTGTTACATATATATCCGACTTCCTAATATTTCAGGCCTTGTCCGCAAAAACATGAAGACGTGGCAGTCCCGTTTCTTCGACTATTTAAGTGATCTCTGCATCTCCAATAAGAAGGCCATTGCGGTCACACAGGAATTGATTTGCAAAAGCGTTTTATGCGCTAATAATGCTGATATACTTATTGAAACTAGGTACATATGAATTATCGTCATAATTTATGTTTTTAATTGTCACAGTTAGAGATATCAACTTTCATTAAGTTAATTTTCCACAAAATGTGACTCAAGTCAAAAAGTTAAGTCAAAATCAGTCAAGATGTACATTGTGATAATAACACATTAAAATTTTTCGCTATATAGTGGTAAATAAATCATATTACTATAAATCATATTACTATATACGTTGATATATATTTTAGGCTAGTGTCAACCAAGTACAAACATGAGAGTTCATTAGACGCGTCAGACGTGAAATATTCTAAAGAAGACCAAGTGATGCTTCTATGGAATAACAAGAAGGTAAGTTATTACACTGACAGAAATATTACAATTGAAATTATATATTACAAATATTTAGAAATTGTAAGTCAGAGAAATATATATCAAAGACAAAAAAATACGAGTATATAATACAATAAAAGATTTTGATTTACTTTTTTTTAACTTTACATACAGATACATAGGATACATGTCAAATTTCAGTTTTTTTCAGTCAATTATTACCGAAGGAGTCGCAATTCTGTGATCACGCGTGGGGTAACGTGGTGATCGTTTATGGTCACCATGATCAGTGTAATTTATTTCTTTTAATAGTTTTTATCAAGTACCTTTAGCCGAATAGCCATTAAATAATGTGTGAAACATTATATTAGTCATTACAAGCTGTTTTAGTCATTATTCTCTAACAGAACGTATCTGGGACCAGAGTGAAAACGCGATGGTCGTGGGTTCAATTTCCACTCATAGAAATATTTACATATATCGATACTATTTTCGATGCCGTTGTGGCGCAGAAGCACAAACGTGCGACTGTAAACGTGAAAGTTGTAGGTTCGATTTCCAATCGGAGGAATGTAAATGAATATTTCATATTTTCATTTCCTCGCACTGGTGACGAGGCAAAAAAGGCGTTGAATTCCGCCACACAACATTCAATGCTTCAGAACTTAGAGAAAAGTGGGGAAGGAAGTGCCTTAACGCTAGGTTCCCGAAGCTTTATGCTATGTACCGGAGTGAAGCTTTCCTGCTCGGTTACACAAAATGTAGAGTTGAATTCCGCCATTTAAGACACAATATCTCGGAAATAGGACAGTGCTTGGCGAACGGAGTGTCTCGCTAAATTCCCTTTATAGGTAAATAAGAACTTAATGAATTTTCAGAGGTACGCGTAGACAGAATGCGTATTTTAGATACCTACATACTGACACCCCGCGCACCCGCAGTAGAGCACGACGCTGACGTACAATGTATGATTATTGAATATTACGCACATATGCGCGTGATTGTACATGTGCGATTAAGAATTTTTTGTCGGATTATATCTAATTTCTTATATGGATGTCTGTATATATGTACAGTGTAACCGTGTGCTCTCCGAGTTGGCATCAGAAGCGTTAGAAGACCCTCGCAGCGAGGCGGCTGCTATCCTGGACTACTACCGCCATCAGCTCGACCTGTTCTCCAACATGTGCCTCAACAGGCAGTACCTTGCACTTAACAGCTTATCGCAACAGCTACACATTGATCTTATACTTAAGTATGTATTTTAGAAGTTAGTTATAATTGTTAAAGTTGTAAAGGTACAAAGAAACAACAATTAACTATAAACCCAATGGCAGTGAGTTCAATTTCCACTCGGAGGAATAAATATTTTCATTTCTTCCCTGAGGGCGTCATTACGCTAGTTTCGCTCTGTCTTTTTGCAGTCTCTAAAATTAGACTAAAAGTAGGTAACGAAATATTTTAAGACTAGTTTCTTTTTGTTAGTCTGCGTAACAGGTTGTATACACAATTAATGTCTGTTCCCGCAGGTGCATGTCGAACGCGTCGCTGTCGCACGAGCTGCGCGCGTCGTTCTGCCGCCTCATGCTGCACCTGCACGTGGACCGCGACCCGCAGGAGCCCGTCACGCCCGTCAAGTACGCGCGCCTCTGGGCCGAGGTCGCCGGCACCATACACGTGCACGAGTACGTGTCACTGAAACTATTAAATAACCATGAGAGTATTCCATACCCATTTTTCATATATACCTACCTGAAATTATCTTAACCTCCACTTATCATCTCATCAACTCGACACTATTTTTAACCAGAAAAAGGAAACATCTATAATACTTTATAATTGAATCTATAACCATTTTATTCCTTACTCCAATATTTAGTCAAGTATTTACTAACAAAACAAAAGAAATATTAAAATTATAATCTAAACCCACTTATATTATGTTTTTACTTTCAGCTACCAATGTGTAAAAGGCGGTCCAGATGCAACAAGAGAGAAAGTTAAAGAACAATTTGCATCAACTATTCGTTTTGTAGAGAATTACCTCTGCAATGTCGTCACCAGGACTTGGTATTTTAGTGATCATGACCAGAATAAACTGACCTTTGAAGTCGTCAAGTTGGCTAGAGAATTGATTTATTTTGGGTTTTATAGGTAAGTATTTTTTTTTAATTAAATAACTATATCATTCACTAGAGAAATATTTTTTTGAACTATAAACAAGAATTAAAAATACTTTCAACCTCCACATAGGATTTGAACTCATAGCTATTATGAATATTATATGGATTTCATCTTAGACTGAAGACTTACAATCAATTTGCAAAAAATAAAGGAGACTAAGGCGCTCCCTAATTAACACGGCTGTTACCAAAGTAATGCTGTTATAATACTAGAATTAATACTACAAGTATACTATTGTATGATTTTTATTTTAATTTCTTTTCATTTTATTACAGTTTTAGCGATCTCCTTAGACTGACAAAAACGTTATTGAGCATATTAGACTGCGTTACTGCCATCGATCTATTAAATGAAACCAGCGCGCTTACTGGAGAAGTTGAATGTAAGATGAGTTTTATTATTTATATATTTTTTTTATTTTTATATAAATACTAAATGCATTAAATCATAATTTATCTGTCTTCGAAAAACACCAAAGAATTGTAATATATCCTTCTACATGTTCACTATGCTAATATTATTTATTTTAGTTACATATATACAATAGCAATTGTTATATTTTTTATACCAGCTGCTCAGGAGACTGATGCACAGAAACGTAAGTTCTTAATATGAATTCTAAATATAAAAAACGAATGTCCAAATGATATATAATCATAGTGAAGGAAGCATTAATAAAGTCATTACTATTATTCATATTATTTTTTAAATTGTAGTTAAGCTAAGCTTAAAAATATATGTATGAAAATAAAATATATATATGAAAAATAAATTCACGAACTTTGCGTACAGTGTGTATCAAAATTATATATAGTACTGTAAATTGTAACTCGAGCCTGTTACGCAAAGATTTAGATCTTGTAAAATGTTATTAAATATTCCTAAAAGATAATTAATATTTAAGTGCTATAGAAAAGCAGCGCTGATTTTATTTTAGGAGATTTCCTTACTTTTGATTATTTGCTTCTCGAATATACAATGTGAAAAACTGTAATGTATCAGCCCTGCTCTAACAAAACTCTTGTAACGTTTTTATTTCTTTTTTATTTTAATTTTAGCGGAAGGCGGTGTTCTCCGCAGTATTGGCGACATGGGCGCTGTAATGACGTCCATTACACTGGGTTCCGTTGCACGAAATGTATGTCTGTCTATACATAATTCTATGTAATATTCAATGAACTACTTCATTGAATATTATATAGAATTACTATTATTAAGTTTATACGGCCTTAAATTCATATTTTGTTAATATAATGTCACTTTAAATTTGATTGTTATTTGAATCACACTGATTGTTTGATCCTTTTATAAACCAATAGGTAAATTGATTAATACTTCCCATATATAATGTATAATTATGTAATACAGGTTGCAGGCGGCGGCGCTCAACGCAGTCCGTCAGCACTCGCGCTGGCGAGGAAGCATCCTCTCGTCATGGAGACGAAGCTCAAGATTATTGAAATATTACAAGTGAGCCAATTAATCAATACACATATCTAAGAAAACACATTGTTGATATGTAAAGCCTCGTAGAAAGTTGTCTTATTATTTAAATCTGGTCTGCCTACTCTGTCGTAGTATAAAATATACTTGAAGACATGTTCTTTAAAATTATTAATCAAATTTTTACATTATTTGAAAGCCTCTGAGATGGGCTTCGCCCCCTGTTCGCTTGTTTGGCTTATTGTACTGATTAATAAAGACAATAAAATCAAATTCTTCTTTATTCCATTAAGCTATTAGAAGCATTTTTGAATTTTAAAGTTACATAAAACTGACAATACTACAGGACGCTAAAAATAAAACCATAAAAATATATTACATCTAATCCACACAAGCACAAGACCGGCCACTTTTTAAATGTTATTTAGTATTTTAATAAAGCTTTATAATATTTTTCCAGTTCATACTAGATGTCCGATTGGACTACCGAATTAGCTGCCTGCTATCCATATTTAAGAAGGAGTTCGAACAATCGGACAAAGCTGACAACATGGGACGAGCTGAAGTGGAAGCCATCGGCCTCCAGGCTGAAGGCATATTTAGTTGTCGGTAAGATTTGTATGAATATGGATAAAATTACTAATATTAATTGTAATATAATCCTTAATTTTTAAAGAGTTATTCCACAATATAGATAGAACATTATTTTTTGAGAACATACAAAAATTTCAATATAGCAGTATGCGAAATCTCGTCTTTTGGAAACCCTCCAAGGGCTATGTTTAATTCACTCACTTGTTTTATCAATAATTTCTTATGTAGTTTTAAATATGTGTAATAATCATGTCCTTCTAATCTGTTCTAATAAATAAGTGTCACTAAGCATGACCATAGGGTAGTTTTTAATGTAGAATTACTATTTATTTAATATAGCACTTTTAGATAGTGATATTTAATTCACATTTCAAGTAATCTGTATTGTTTATACACATTTATTTAGGATTAGAAAATTTCGTTAAAATTTTGTAATTTCCATCTATAGGTTTCAAATGTATTCTAACAGAGCGTTTTTATCGTTTCACATTTAATCCAAATTATTATTTGATTGTTACCATTCTCTTAGTAATGGTGTAGGAATATTTTTTTATCTATTGGATTCAGTTTATGAAAAGAAAACATACTAATTTAAATATTATTAAAGTATACATTAAATTTGTTATAACATTATTGTATGTTAAAATTAATAAGGGTTGTGGGATATTAAAAAAAAATGTAGTGGCGTCTTATTAATATTATTGTTACTAACACAATCTTACAGGGTACGATATAATGGTTAATATTTTAAAACTTTTCATACATTAATTTCTTAATAATTTTATTTCTTCTAGCTTTTGTCCAGTTTCTTCAACTTCTTCTGGATCAACACAGTTAATTTTACTGTTGCTTTGACATAGGAGAAAAAACATTAAATTATTATTTTTTTTTTTTGTAAATTACTATACTACAAATTCTTTTCAAAAATTCAAATTATAATAAAATTATATATAATTATTGGAATATTTAACTGTGTTGATGATAACATTAATATAATAAATATTATTTCAGAGCAATACAAACTGTGCCTGACAGCTGTCTTCCAAAAAATGTAGATTTGTTAGTAAGATATTCATAAATGCATGGTTTAGCATGGATTACTAAAACAACGCCTAACCCTAACGTGTTAACAATTAATGCTTTAAACCTATAAATAAAAAGCCTTTGCCGTGTTAAATGTTTTCCTTTAAAAATATGTGTGTAGAAATGCGTTTTATTATTTGACCGTTTTGAACTAACTATATTATAGATCATTAGACTGTATTAACAAATGTTCTGGTTCCCTGCCATATTTGAAATAGTTTTGTTTTGTTAATCTGGTGACAGGGTAAAGTACATCGTTAATACCGACCAGTGTTTCTAAAACGTAATATGGAAATAAAATACAAGAAATTTGAGATTAAAAAAATTAAAAACTAACTTAATTAAAAATTTTACGTGACAATATTTTTTCTGGCAACAAATTCATCTTTGTATAGACCTGTGTCGTGTTGTGTGTGTGTGTGTGTGTGTGTTGTACAAAATTTATTTTCAACGAATCATCCGTGATGTTTGTAATATTATAAATAAAGAAATCGGAAAAAGTCCAAGGCTGAAAAACATTTTATATAATATATAAATATTTGTATATATGCATGCATGCATCTAAATGCTTTTTGGGCTTGTGTTTTGACCTCGTTCCCATTTTTCCGGGGGTCGCCTATTAATCGGATGTCAGCGTATCTGTTCATAACATTGAACAAACACAAAGATTTTAAATTAGTGCTAGTAAAGAAATTCAGCGACAACGTAATGAAATATTTTTTTTTATAATATTATTATACAACTTAAGCATTATTTGCAATGATCTACTGACTCAAATATCAGCGAATATAAATAACCAAATATTATAATAGTATAGATAGACTGTTGTAGTTCATGCCCAGGCTTTCGGAGACTGCACTTTTTAATTTTAATTTCAACTCTTATTAATATTTTAACGGAGAGATGATTGTCGGCTCGGACATTGATAATGAAATAGAATTGTCGCTAAATTAAAATTCTATCTGTCGTCGAATTTAAATTCTAGCTCTCCGTATAGTCTATTAAAAACAAGAAATATGAAAGAATTATTTTAATACGTCAATTCTGCTCGACGCGAGTGACGTCATATCCCAACGCTCCTTCGTTCAGTTCGTTCACTCGCAGTTCGCGCTCTTCTGTTCCTGGCGTTTCACATTACAGTTAATACTAGAAAATCGTGTATTGTGCCAAATGTACAAATACAACCAACAATGTTAAGTTTTAACATTGTTGTTTCAATGGAAGTCAAAATGCGAAATGGTTAAAAGCCATAAATTTGGAGATAAAAACCAATTGAACAATATTATAATAGTATAGATAGATGCCTACTATTTAAAATGTTTCACATTCTCACATACCTCTTAAAGCAACAAAAATAAATGATTCGCAATGTCTAAAGCTTAGAAGAAACTTTTAAACAGTAGCAGAGTTATATGGAAAATAGGAAAGAAGCTTTAAGCTATTTTTTACAATTCAGTTTATATAAATACACCAGTCGTGGCGAAACGTGTGACTGTAAATAAGACTATGTGTGTGAATATAAAGTAATTAATATTGTATTTTCTCCGCTCATTTCGCTTATTGTTGAGAGGACTATTTTATCGTAAGTATAGTGATAATCTTTAAAGTAGCCGTACTTAGTGTTTTATTATTTTGTTATTTACATTTATTTGATTTGGTACCTTTGGTATCAAACCTTACAAATTTCCCGTTATGTTTACGTTATAACAGAGTTCAGAAAGTACAGAGTACTTGAAAACAACATAACTTTTTGCGTTACGTTTCCGCCGAATTCTGGAGGCATGACATGTTGAGTAGCGGAAGTCAACGCCGCTCTTTAGCTCGACACCAGAGCGATCAAATGAAAATATAAATTTTAATAAATATTTCATCTTCTCGAGTGGAGATCGAACCCAGAACCAGTCGCATTTACAGTCACACTTTGTGCCTCTTCGCAACGACCGGCTTCTAATCTTCAATATTATATTTAATTTTTAAGTGTTAGGTATAAAAATACGATTTACGAATTAACGATTTATAAATACATATATATAATAATCTTAATTATTCTACTCGTTCTTGAAATAAAAACTCAGTTGAGTTTCTGCAATAAAAACAGTTTATTTATAAATTTATTCCTATTTGCAAGATACATAAGTAAGGAATAATCTTACCTGCAATAAAAACAGAAAACAACATTAAAAGCTTTTACTCCAGGTGATTTACAAAATTCCTTCAATTATTTTATACACACAATTATTGTAACGAATATTTTTAGGTTACAAAACAACTGACGTTGCAGACCATAGATAGAGAATCCTATATTTACTATGGTTGACGACAATCGATAACTCGAATGAATANGGCACAAAAGTACACATTTTCACAAAGGGAAAATAAATATGTAGTTGACACTGTAGTAAACACTATTCTGCTATAATTTGAGGTTACATATAGTATTACTTTGGTGATTCGTTACCGTACGAAATTTCATGCACAGAGTGCCGCAACGCCATCTTTCAAAAAACAGAACTTATTCAAGGTATTAAAATATTTAAAAATCTACATTTAAAAAAAGTTTAGTACTTCTGCTCAACTTACATGTATGTTATATTCACTAATAAGAAGTAGGTATATTATATGTAACAATCTTACTACTTAGAACTTGAAATAAAGATTTGCTACTTTTAACGCAAATAGCGTTACCTAATATAGGCAGACCCTGGCAATAGCCGGGATTAATGACAGGAAGAAGAAGCCTTTATTACAATATGAAACTAGTTAGGTTACATTATAGTTTTCAATAAGTAATTTTAAATAAAATAATATAGAATTGTTATTATCTGTACCTGAAATAGATATAATTTTTGTAGTAGATAAACAACAAAACTTACCATTGCATTTTTACTCTTCGCATAGAGATTCAATATTCCATAATTATCATAAATCTATCTGTTATAGGTAGGTTATTACCCGATTGTCCTTTTTCGAATCCCTCATCCATTTTAATTAATTGGATAGGCACTAACACAAGTAACAAAGTACTGCGTGAGATCTAACTATCACCGCTGGCGACTAGTCAGTAGCGCTCTCGGCAAGACGGATCGTTGGAATATGACGTCACACGTCGTCTTACGTGATTGTGAGCAGTACTCGAAATTTTTATAAACTTGAAATTTCTGTTAAATCATAACTACTTGGTTGATGTTAATGAAACAAAATCTTCACTGTAACGAAGCATTATTTTGAATTAATAAGAAATGTGAACAACCTATTTACTTTTGTGCGAGTGAGATCCAATATTATTTTTTCCTGGGATACTACGTATCTGGCGAAACATTCAAAATTGTTTGCTGTCGCCAATAAAAAAACAAAATAAAAAAAGACTAGGCCATTGATACATCCGATTAATATTAGATATATATACACGACAAGTGGGAACGAGAAATAACCTTTATCTACTAACTATAGTACGATCGACGAGCAGTGGCAGCCCTGAAGCTGGCTGTAGATAGCTGCGCAGAATGGAATTTAAGATTTTTCTTGACTATTTATTAGAGTAAACAATGCGCAAAAGTTCAAAAAATTTAACTTCAAGATGGCCACGACTTGTCGACCCTAACAATCAAACTCCAACTATCCCATTAACAATAAGATTCAATTTCCAGGGACGGTCTAGACTTAGACGAGTGTGGAGGCAGGATGGTCCTGCGTGTGCTGCTGCAGCTGTGCTCGCAGGGCGCCTCCGCGTCGCTGGTGTCGGGCGCGCTGGCGCTCCTGTTCAGACACTTTAGTCAGAGACAGGAGGTTTTGGCGGCTTTTAAACAGGTATTGTTTATTTCTGGTATTTTAGAATATCACCTTCACACTGTATCCCACAGACAGTAGGGTAGGCAGATGGAACCTATTGGTAAGACACTCCGTCTCCTTTACGCTTAATTCTGGAGGCATATCGTGTTGAATGACGGAACTTAACGCCGCGTTTTTGCCTCAACACCAGAGCAAAAAAATTAAAATATAAATTTAAATAAATATTTCGTTTCCTTAAGTCGGGGTTGAACCCACAACCAATCGATTTCACTGTGCTCCTACGCCACGACTGGCCACTATTATGTTAGACTATTTTTTAATATATTCGAAGATGTTAATTAGCGTTAAAGTGATATTGGATGCACATATCCATAAATTACATATTATCAATTTAAAGTTGATTATTATTATTGTTTAAAATAGGACTGTTGTGATTAATAAAACATATTACCAAATTTATATGCTTATTGTCTTATTGTTTTTTCTGAACATTTCAATCTAAAAAATTAAACGTAGATTTGAACTCTATCACTATTTGGTACATTATTTTTTTTAAAGTAAATTAAAAAGTAATATTTTCTTTTTTTTTTTTTACAGGTACAACTGCTGGTGTCCGACGCGGACGTAGAATCATACAAACAAATAAAAGCCGATTTGGACGTTTTACGACAAAGTGTGGAGAAATCCGAGTTGTGGGTGTTCAATAAGGGGCGAGCCGGCGCCTTAGACGATCATAGCGGTAAATCGTACTAATATTATAAAAGTGAAATTTTGTATTTTAAGTGTATACAGTAATATACTTTATACATCAGAACAACATATGAGCTACATTTAGATAAATATTTTGTATAATTTGGCTATAATATAACAATAGGTAGGTTAAAACGAGCTAAGCCTCCGAAGCTATAGGAACCCACCTAATATATCATGATGTGAGTTCAAATTATAAATTAGAAATAATATTTTATTTGAGGCCGGTTGTGGCGCAGCGGCACNGGGAACGGAGTGTCTTAACACTAAGTTCCCTCTGCCTACCCTGCTGTGTGCGGGATACAGCGTGAAGCTATAAAAAAAAGAGAATATTTTATGGATTACTTTTCACAAACAAATAATTATATCTTTATAGACAAAAAAAATCAAAACTTTTCCTAAATGACATCATTATGTTGAACTGCATTCTCTTAGGCTATATTGGCATAGATTTTCAAAATCGAGTCTCATTAAATAATAAAATAACGTTAATACCTGCATTATACATGTAAAAAGCTTAAAAATAAAATATTTTTAAACTTTTTATATGTAAAATGCAGGTGATATATATTTATTTTCTGTTTTGTCCAGATATAAAAGGTACAGTGGGTCCAGGCGGGGCAGTTTTAGAACGTAACTCCTCCTTGGACAATGTATTAGACACCTCAAGGACCGCTAAATACGATCATATGAATGAATATAAAAAAATTAAGGAGGTAAACTTACAGATAATTCGTTTTATTTATTTATGTAACAATTAAATGATTTTTCGAATTATTTTACGAATAATATATATAGTTAATTAGATAAAATTAATAATTATTAATGTCTACAATAGTTTAATTATTTTCAAGTCCTCGCTCTGACAACAAGACAAAGCGCGGCTCTGAGTACCTCAACTCAACACTCAATGTCTTCAAAATTAGACGGTACGTGAAGAACGGATTGTCTCACATGAGGTTGCTTCTGCCTAAGTCTCACTATAAGTTTATATATTATTTCTTAAACAGATACTGCAACGTATGATAAAATATTGCACTCAAGGCAACAACGGCGCAGGCGAGGCCGGCGAGCCCTCGCGCCCGCGGAGGCACGAGCAACGGTTACTGAGGAATATTGGAGTACATAATATTATATTGGACCTGCTACAGGTGTGTTAGACCTTATAGAAATGGTATAGTACTTGTATACCGATAGCATTGAACTTGTAGTTGTGATGATATTATTGATCATTTTTTTATTATTACATAATCGGAAATATTCGATTTTTTTTTAATTATTAGAGGTTGTAAGATTCGGTTTCCAGTATAGAAAGGTACTTCTGCCCAAAATACTTTTGTATCCCATATGTAATCACCAGATATAAAAGATCAAATTGGGAATAAAATTAAAATCAAACTTCATGACTCACTATTTTACATTATCTGTAAAAATTACACTTTTATTACATTATTAACTATTTTTTTTTTCTTCTCTCCAATTAATGCAACTAATTCTGCAGGTACCCCATGACGAGGACGACGCGGCAATGGACGAACTATTAGCACTAGCGCACGAGTTCCTACAGCACTTCTGTCACGGAAACCAACAGAACCAAGCTATATTGCATAAACATTTAGATCTATTTCTTAATGCTGGGGTAGGTTTATTTTAGTCTAATTAATAATAGATTTTACTCGCTATCGCCTCCATGGTCAAATGGACATAATTACTTATATTTTATAAACATTAATATGAGTAACACCTGAGTTACCTCGGCATCTTAGAATGTGTCATCTACAACTATTGGTTATTTCTATTTGATAATGAGGGTGAAACTGCAGGTAAAAGGAAATATATTATTAAAAAATAATGACTTATGAAGCTTTTGCTAAATCGATCTATATTTATCACGCAGATCCGCGAAGCCCAGACGGTATGTGCAATTTTCTCAGAAAACGCATCGCTCTGTGCACACGAAGGTAATGAAAAAGTTGCAGCCCACTTCGTACATTGTATAGAGTCAAGAGGCCGAAGACCTGCGTATTTACGCTTCTTGAGAACAATAGTGCGAGCCGGAGGACATCATATAAGACGGAGTCAGGACTTAGTTATGCAGGAGGTTGGTGTTTGTATGAGAATTCGGCTTAAACATCTATTCTCTTTTTATTTTTGAATAAGTGATGTAATTTAAATTGATCTAGTCTAGTTATATATATATATATATATATATATATATATATATATATATTTATTTATTTATTTCACCGTACAGACAGCTTGGTGTTGAGTTCCACCACTCAACTTACAATGTCTATATATCTACTACTTGGCCATATTTATTTTTCCATGCTAAGGACAAAGCGCGGCGTTGAGTTGAAGTGGCTGGCACTCAACACGCAATTTCTTGAAAATTGGACAGAAAATGGGGAAAAAGTGTGTTGATAATATATTTCTTCTGTCTGCTGTCTGTTTGAAAAAATCAAATACTTTGGATATATTCGGCTCTAATTTAAACTAGATGATAACCTTTACAATTCTACATAATCTAACTCCATATAAATCAAATAAATAACTTGTATAGCTACTTGTAAAAGAATCTCAACCACTATTGTCTTTACCAAAAAATATATATATTTTTTTTATTATATTTGATTTTTATTTTATGTAGATGGTGAACGCAGGAGAGGACGTGCTAGTGTTCTATAATGACAAAGTGTCATTCAACTACTTTATCACGATGATGCGACAGTACAAAATAAGTGGAGAAATGCCTGAGGCTTTAACGTATGTAACTTGTATAATAACTTAATTAAGATAATTTAACTTAGCATCACGCTGTATCTCTGGCGGAGTAGTCAGAGACAACGGAGTGCCGAACGCTACGGTCTCTACATACCTCTTTCGCCTCGTCTACTCTCATCTATCTTTTCATACATGCCATTCGGGGGGTCCTCTCATGCTTTTAAAGTGATCTTCCTCCAGATCTTTGATACTGTATATTCAAAGGTTAACCGAGGTCTCCCCCTACCTCTCTTACTGCCCACTTTTCCATTATAAGTATTTTTTTCCATTCTTTTATCACTCATTCGTGCCCAATCTAGCTGAGCATGTTGTTCCTCGTTCTCATCGTGACATTCTCGCTAATACCTGCCATTCTGTGTATCTTTTCATTGCGGATTCGATCAGCTCTGCTGACTCCGCATATCCTACGAAGGGATCGCATCTCCACAGCATTCATCTTTCTTTCATTCATCTTCTGTGGGTATTACAGTGTGGGTATTACCCACATTTCACGGTCGCATAACAGCGTCGGTACCAACACTGCCTTGTGTGCGGCCAAACGTGCAGTTGTGCTGACGTTTCACTATTACTCCCAATGCATTGTTAACCCAGTTACCAGCAACAAGCCGCCTTTCCGCTTCCACCTTGTATCCTCCATCTTTACTGGTCATACATCCCAGATTTACCATTTCATTCACATGTTTTAATACCTTACCATTTACACTGATCTTGCATTCCGTCCTTTTTTAATTTCTTTCAAATACCAGAACCTATGTCTTCCTTGCATTCAAGGCTAGACCGTTATCACAATCTTCTTTCAGAGTGGTGGCTAATGTCTGCAACTCGCATTTTTATGATGCAATAAGCAGTGCATCATCTGCGTACAGCAGGCAATTCAAATTCAAGTCACCTACCTTCGCTCCCATTTTATATGTTTCACTCCCTGGAGACAGCTATCCAAATACAAATTGAATAATCAAGCTGACATGGTGCATCTTTGTTTAACTTTTTTTTTCAGCTTCACGCTGTATCCCGGACACGGCAGGGTAGGCAGAGGGAACCTAGTGTTAATACACTCTGTTCCCCACTTTCCGCCGCGTTCTGGAGACATTGTGTGTTGAGTGGCGAAACTCAACGCCGCGCTTTGCCTCGACACTAGAGCGAAGAAATGAAAATATAAATGTAAATAAATATTGTTTTTTCCTCGAGTGGGGATCGAACCCACAACCAGTCGATTTTACAGTCACACTTTGTGCCCCTGCGCCACGACTGGCCTCATCTTTAAAATATTTAAAAAAAACTATTATAATATTATAACTTTGGTGTTGAATTAATAACGCACAGTGTAAAATAAAGTGCTGAAAGATACTTGATTATTTATAAATATATCATTACCTCTCATCTCATCGTCAGCCTGTCGACTGTTGGACAATGGCCTCCAATGGCACGCCGCTAAGTTCGATCTTCAGCTCTTCGCATCCAACCATTGCTAGCCACTTTGCGAATGTCGTCACCCCATCGAACTGGACAACGTCCTTCATTACGCTTGGCGAGGCGTGGTCTCCACTCTACAAGGCGTTTACCCTAACGGTCATCGATTCTGCGAGAAACGTGACTAGCCCACTGCCACTTCAGCCTGCTAATCATTTGGACCATGTCGATAAAATTGGTTCTCCAAGCATAGCCCTTTCCACACCACACTCGGCTTTAAAGTGGTGGACCAGTCCACCATTACATACATATATACGCCACTATAAATATATACACCACTTCAAATATAATCAACTTTACAGTTTCATAACAATATTCAAATTTCTAGCTACCACATAGATCTAGTCAAGCTGCTAACGTGTTGTACTCTGGGCAAGAACGTGTATACAGAAATCAAATGTCATAGCTTATTGCCGTTGGATGACATCGTCGCCATGATTACTCATCCGGATTGTATACCAGAGGTTTCTAAGTTTATTTATTTATTAGATAATCCAGCGTAATGGTTTGGTTTGGTTTTACCAGCTCTGATAAACTTCTATCTGATAAACTTGTTGGTTGGCTATACAAACATGTATTATTAGATGTAGTAGTTTTTTTATGCAATTGCATTGTATGATGTTAAATGTGGCGAATCTTATAATTTTGGTGCTCACCCGATATTTCTTAATTTAATACCTTGCTTTGTCTAACCAAATTAATAAATTTTAAATATTTAAAAAAAAATTAATTAAATCAGCTTCACGCTGTATCCCCCACATAGCAGAGTAGGCAGAGGGAACCTAGTGTTAAGCACTCCGTTCCCCACTTTCTGCCGAATTCTGGAGGCATTGCGTGTTGAGTGGCAGAACTCAACGCCGCGCTTAACCTCGATATCAGAGCGAAGAAATGGAAATATAAATTTAAGTAAATATTTCATCTCCTCGAGTGGGGATCGAATCCACAACCAGTCGGTTTTACAGTCACACTTCGTGCCGCTGCGCCACGACTGGCCTCGAAACATTTTTAACATAAACAAACGACCACCAAAATACAAAAATCACGTTCAATCAAGAACAATCAAATTTCCCTAAAGACTTTTAGACAAAAACATAAGTAATAATAACTTATTAAAGTTTTTTTTCTATTCCATCCAGGTAAAAGAAGCGTACGTAGGCTTCCTAAACCACTGCTACATCGACACGGAAGTGGAAATAAAGGAGATATACTCCAGCAACTACATGTGGGATCTGTTTGAGCGGTCCTTCTTACATGACATGCTCGCTATATTGCAGCCCGCGCATGGTGTTGGTATCCCTGGTCGGTATATATTTTTTAAAATTTTGTAGTTTTTTGTTTTGTTTTGACGTTATTGTGATATGATAAAAATAGTGTTAGCGTAGCCATTAGTAAAATAAATAAAGAGAAAAGAAAAAATATTTAGTATTCCATGAAACAATCACGGTTTGTGTGCCTGATAGGCGTTGCAGGATGAATAGCTCGAAGTAATGGGAAGTTTACGCAGATGGATTACTTATTAATCAGCAATTCCCGAGAAAGAGCGTGAAGCTTGTAAAAAAATATTACAAATTGTCCAATTTCATATTATAGGTTCATCATCAGAAGAGCCAGCAAAGGGTTCGGGCACAAAGCAGGCGTGGGTCAACTACGTGACGGACGTGCTCGTACAAACTATATGCACGTTCTTCAATTCTCCGTTTAGAGAACAGAGCACTACTGTGCAGGTGAGGCTTATGTAGAAGCTTATTATTATGTTATGTTTTTTCATTGATTTAAAAATTCATACAATACGAGTCGTGGCCGCCTTGAAGTTTGATTTCAGAAAAGATCAGATCAGAAAAGAAAATAATAAATATCCTAAAACCCTATCGCGCAGCCACGACTTGTCGACCGTACTGTATTTATCTTTATATGTTTGTTTGCGTATATATATAAAAATATTATGTCTTGTTAATATAATAATAACCTAATATTACAAAGTCTAAATAATAACATTTTTTCACCCTCAAAAAAAATATAAAATGGAGACAAAAAAGATATCAGAACTAAACCTGTATACATAAAATACTAGCAATCTACAAGAAACAATAATAAAAAGGACAATTAGTCTATTATTCTAACCGATTTATAGTAAATCAAATAAGAAATCTGCTTTACGCCTTTTCCCGCATACAGCAGAGTACGCAGAGGGAAATTTGTGTTAAGATACTGCGTTTCTCACTTTCCGCCGAATTCTGGAGGCATTGCGTGTTGAGTGTCGGGACTTAACGCCGCGCCTTGCCACGATACCAGAGCGAAGAAATGAACATATAAATTTAAATAAATATTGAATTTCCTTGAGTGGGGATCGAACCCACAACTAGCCGCGTTTACAGTCACACTGTTCCCTGCACCACTATGGGCCTCAAGATTTTTAGTAATTTTTGTAAATAGTTTTTGTCGAAAATTTTTATTTTCAATTTAATCGAGAACTAAAGCTAACAATATAGTTTATGTAAATATAATGTACATATATAGAATGTAAATATGATGTACATATATACATATAAATATAAATAATTAAGCCACATAATAAGCTAGCTTTTTATACTTGCAAGGTGAAGCAAGATGAGAGCACTAATGAAATACTAACATTAGTAATAACGATCAAACCGATGTCTATACGAGAGGTACTTAGTACGAGCTTGGTCGTAGGTTCACACAAAGTGCTAGAAAGCTACATATATTTTTGGTTATTATATAGAATTAAGTTATTTTTTTATTGTGTAGACCATTAGGTAAGTTTTCAGCGTTTTAGATATATGTACCAATATTGAAAACTTATTATTACGCTATGCACATTTTGCCAAGCATGGCGATAATAAGACATCGTCACACATGACGTTTTGGTAATGAAATAATTATACATTTAACAACTTCTAATTAAAGAATTCGTACTGGTATAACTTGTATAATATATCGTATATCTCCATGAACATGTCACGATTTATTTATTTTAGAAAAAACTTAGTTCCTTGTATGCTAAGTATATTTTTATGCTAACGAAATATTTGTACATTTATAGGTTCAATAAATATAATTTGTTAATGATAGCTAATCAGATGCCATCATCGTAATATACAATCATACTAAAAGAATCACGTAAGTGAAAGAGGTGCATTGCTAGAAAACATCTATTATTGCTATGAAATATAAGACTTATTTGAATTATATAAAAGAAGTTAAATTATAAAACAATATTTTATTTTTGCTTGCAAGGATTACTTACACGATGTAAGTAGATTGTTTATTTATATAATTTGTTTACTCGATATATGTTACCGGCAATCTGTATATCTTCAGTATTTTATACAATACTTCGGCAATGTGTGAAATAATATAAATATTATTGTCGATTACATACTTTGCCTAGGTAATGAATAAACTTATTAGGGATTGTATAAAGTATCTGCTGATCCACCGGCAATGTGTAAGATAAATAGATCTTGGCCCATATTTCTACATTCGAGCTATAAAATTCGAGCATGAAATGCAAGCAACAGTTTACTGTGGGCGCCACACATCCCCCCTCCTTGGGTCTCGTTTTATACATACATTAACATTCGGTATTCTATAAAGTAACTACGCAAAGTATAAAATAAATAATATTTTATACATTACCTATACGTTACTGAGTTTTGATATTCTATACATTACTGAGGTGTTGTATAGAATACCGAATTATACAGATTGCCAGTAACATATACACATTCAATCTAAACAGAGGTCGTGAACATTTTGCGTAAATTGTTTCTAAGTATATGTTGTAAATTGATTCTGTACAAAAATGTGTTTTTAAATCTGCAATTAATATTAAAGAATCCTTAGCAACTATCCTTGGCTATGGTACGAGATCCCGCTGCATAAGTCTGCACCTGATTACACCATGCTTTCCTCGAATTTATGCCGAAATAACCTTTAATTAAATAAAAATAAATCAAATACCTTTAATTAAATTTATGTTAATTACTTCTTGTTAATTAATTGTATTTTTTTTTTAGTGAACCCAAAATTATTTGGAAGAGAGTGATATAAGGAATCAAATAATAATAGTTATTAGGACGCTGTCATTGTTTCCAATTGTATTTATTGTACCAATTTACCCACTGTTGCGGCTAACTTTAATATAATAATAAAAACTACCATAATTGTTATTAAATGTTAATCCGGCAAAACTTTTTGATGTATGTAATTATTAAAAAATATATATTTTAAAAAATGTAAGTAAAATATAAAGCAATTATTATTTTTATCATTAAAATCAAATTATGAAAATGTGAAAACTAAGTCATCTCAGGAAACTAAGGCACACGATGTCGACGTCAATAATGGTAGGCAGTGAATGATACGTTACTTTGATCTTAATCATGATCTATTTAGAAGATTGTTTCTCATATAATGAACGGTACAATAGATATTATTTAACAGCACGTGGATTTTTTTTTTATTTTGTAACTTAACGTAACCTACGTTCAATTTATCGACATAGCGTACAATCAGGCTTATAATAAAAAATATTTATTTTGTGGTCATTTTGCCGAACAAAGTACTTCATATTGTCATACCTTTTTTATTTGTAAATCGAACATTAAATATTAAGGAAAGTTTGAAACAATAGTGAAAACTATATATAAATCGGTTAAGCCGTTTCTGAAATTAGCGTGCACTAACGCACAGAGAAACAGACAATAATTTAAAAAGTATTTTTATTGAGTCCTATTACATTCATAAATACCCCTTATATATTGTACAGACAGCAACAAATTACCATTTTATTATATGTATAGATATAATTCTTTTGATATATTGTAGACTCGCCAGTCGATATTCGTGAAACTACTGCAGACAACATTCCGCATATACCAATGTCCTTGGTTAACGCCGCCGCAGAAACTCAACGTCGAGAAATGTATACGAACGTTGAGTGAAGTTGGTAAGTAGTTTTGTTGATTGTGTATAGCTTAATGTTATCAATGGATTATAGATCAATACATTTGTAAGTTTAAAATGTATTTGGAGTATGTGATATTTAATGAATAGGTGTCTTCTCGGTCTACTTAGATTCCGGTAACTAGTAGACAAATGAAGAATAAAAATTGGTACAATTTTTCAGTAGGTTCTTGTTGTCTACCACCCTATTTGTTGACGTAGAGCCTGTGAGACGTGTGGCGTGTCAATAAATAAATCTTTAGCTTGTTTAATAATAGAAATAATCTATAGGTTCAATGTCCTCAAGGCATTGAACTGACGTTGCGTATATTCCATATATTGTGAAATATTTGCTATATTTTGCGAAAATCTAGTAAAAAATTGTATCTTGTTTCTATGTTAGTTAGAATTTTTCATGATTGACGCAATTTTTTTTCACAGCTAAAAGTCACAGTATAGCAATACCATTGGAATTAGAAGCCAAAATACAAACAGTATTTGAAAAGGCAGCCGCCCTCTCCCGACAAACCAGCAAGTGGTTACTTGCATCGAAAACTTCCAAATTAGAGAAAATGGCTTCACAGGTAAATAATAAAACATTTTTTTAACATATATACAAAAATACCTTATTGGTACAGTTGTTAACTGTACGTAGTAAGCTGTATATGAAATGATGATGGTCTCAATTGAAAATATAATATAACAATTTCAATAACATATATTTTTCTCTATCGAGTAAAATAAGGCGCGGCGCAATACCTTAAAAATGGGCACTTGAATTCAAATTCAAATTATTTTTTTCATGTCAATTGTATAATTTAAATATTGCATAAACTGGCAGCTATCCTGCATGACATTAAGTATGTAAATATTCGTGCTTCGTTATACTGCAGACACTTTTAATTGAGTGGAAAACTTAGAAAACATTGCGGAATTTTATTATATAGACGTTTACTCAGACCCATAAAAGATTTTTTCATTTTTTGTAGGCGAAAACTTAGTAACAACAGCTTATCTTTATTTATTATTCTCGTTCCTAGCCATACGCTAGGAACGAGAAATAATCTGTCACTATTTTTACTAGGACATTGTATATGTTGTCCGACAAACAATATTATAGTATACAAATTGTGAAGCAAAGCTCGAGCTCTTAGGTTATAAATAGATCTCACAGCTCTTTTTTGGAGAATGAATATTGAATTTATATCTGCAGCACTGCCCCATAGCAGCATTCCATAAGATAAAATACCACTAAAATAGCTATAGTAGACTAGTCGGGCAGTTTCAACCTCTGTCATTTGTTTTTTTTATTGGGAACGCGGCAGAGCTGAGTTTATCCGCAAGTTTTTCTAGATGAGTGTTCCACTGGAATTTGGAATCTATAGTTATACCTAAGAAAATTATCGATTCCGTCACATTGAGAGTTTCTCCTTTTATTTACTAGACTAAAATTATGTTTTTTAACATTTGGTAAAGCAAACTCAATACATTTAACACTAAATACTAGATAACCTTTGAAAAACTATTCAAACTAAATGATAAAACAAGTTTTGTTAATTATAAAACCATCTTAAAAGGAAGCTATTTAATTTATTCTCTCCTATTCCCCACGGTTGCCTGGAAAAGGTTGCTCACTTTTCAATAAGGCCGCCATTTTATTTATAATCTATATATATAAAAAGGACATGTACCTGACTGACTGAGGTAAGATGCACGCACAGCCGTAACCGCTGATGGTAGAAACGTGAAATTTGGACAGATGTTTATTTTCATAATCTGTACATCCACTAAAAAGGGATTTTGAAAAATTTTAACCCTAAAGGGATGAAATAGGGGTTGAAAGTATGGAAAAAATTTTAAAACGGCACCGATTTTTAAAAAAAATTAAAATTCAGACTCTTAAAAATATTTCATTCGACACGTGTTTCATGGTTTTTTAGAATTCACCCCCTAAAGGTTCAAATAAGGGGTCGAAAATTTATATGGAAAAATGTTTAAATCGCCACCGATTTTTATAAAAATTTAAATTCAAACTGTTAATAATATTTTATTAAACACGAGTTTCGTAGTATTTTTAGAATTCACCCCTAAGGATGCAAATAAGCAGGCGAAGCCGCGTGCGCCCACTAGTTATGAATATACCTGTAATGCATTATTCGGCGTATAATAAAGACTTTTTACTTTATTTTATAGACAAACCTACAAAACGATAGATCAGTAATGGAGGGCCTCCAAGAGATCGTAGCGCTTCTAGAGGAGCAACTCAGACCACTATTGCAAGCGGAACAGTCGTTATTAGTCGATATCCTATACAAGCCGCACCGCTTGTTCACAAGTCCTGGAGAATTAACACATCCGGATACTAGCGGGATATTTATATCACGGTAAGGCATTACAGTACGGTCGACGAGTCGTGGCTGCTCTGAAGTTAGTTGTAAACGGCTACACAGATATGATTATAGGGTATTTCTAATGTTTCATTATTTTCTTCCCAAGTAAACAATGCGCAAAAGTTCAGGAAGACTAACTTCAGGGTGGTAAATAGATGTAAAAGATATATGAAATAAAACAAGAAACAGACCATTATTAATTTTCACAAGACCTATGCATAGATTGATACACTTACAAGCTAAACTAAAACTTGCGTACAGACATGTAATATTATATGTATTTCTTATGATTTTGATGTACTTTCATATAAAGTCTACACGGATTTAGATGAAACTTTATACTATATAAAGTAAGTTATATTATAAATCAGAATAATCACAATTTTTATGATACTTTTGTATTATTTGCTAAGAATATAACAATAACTTTAATATAACAAAGCAGCGTTTTGATCGCTAGTATTTAATACTTTCTAATATTATGCTTACGTTATACGTTGTAGACTCATACGTCATACAGAAAAACTCCTTGAAGAGAAGGAAGAAAAACTTTGCGTGAAAGTACTGCGGACGCTACGAGAGATGATGGCCACGGATCCGGAATATGGAGACAAGGTTACTGCTGTTTTGTTTTACCTATTATTGTGTAATCATAAAAAAATTCAATGTATTGTCGATTTGTTCTATGAAATATGAACAGAATTTAATATAAGTGACTATCATGTAAAATTAAAGCATATATATTTATGCAATGGCCTCGCATTATGACACATTGTTAGACTGTAATGCGAAGGTTATGGGTTCAATCTCCACTCAAAGGACCGAATTGTTTTCATTACCTTGCCCTGATAAGATCGTTTTGTTGCTTAAAACGCAAAGTCTCAAATACAGCTAGAAAGCGGAAAACGCAGTATTGGTTTGAGGTTCTGTCTGCGTACCCTGCTGTGTGAGGGATCTATATCCAAAATATTTATATACAGGGAAATCAACTAAGAAACAAGTTGTTGTCCCAATACTTCGTGAACCGCAAGTCCGAGCCGCGCATCACACCGCCCAGCGTCGCCGTCACACACGGACCCGGTGGTAAAATAAAAAATATATATTTATTATTATTTTATCACTAAATAATGTTTCATTTATTTAGGAAACATGAAAATAAAAAGGCAACATTTAGTGTATTTGTACTTCACATTATGTAGTGTTTTAGTATTAACAATTTTTTAAAATATATTTATAATATAATTTAATGAAATGAAATTTGTTATAATAAATGAGCACAAATAGTTTTAGAACATTACACTATATTATTTTTTACGTATTGGAAATTCTCAGATTGGAATATGATAAATAGGCAGAAATTAATCTGGATATAGAATTTAGAATAAATCATAGATTAGATAAAGTTTTTATTGCAAAAATTAAAGTAAAATAAATTTGTGTCATGGTTATCTTAAAATTATTTTGCTAATTAAGTAAAAAAATATATAGGTTTGTTGTTTTGGTAAACTCAAATAAAGTATTAAAAATGTTTTATATATACATATATAGCCATGTAACAGATTTTTGCTTAGAATTTTATTTGTTTTCACAATGCGCATGCGCAGCTGACTCAGTACCACAACAAACTAAGACAGGTGGGTGTTTATATTTCATTATACATATATTAGATTTTTATAATTTGAGTGTTACAAACCGTATATAGCGTGGAAGAGAGCACCTAGTGTTAGAACACTCCGTTCTCCACTTTCCACCTAAATTTGTGTGCATTGTCTGTGTGTATCGTAGTGTATTTATATTTTATATATACAAACTTACAACAACGTTTTATATGTAAGTATGTAGTTACTTGTAATTATTTTTTTGTATATTCATTATGTGTATTTATATTTAATATATTTTCATAATATTTTTTCTTCTTTTCTTGTTACAATCTTTTTTCATAATTGCTAAAAAAATTCCTTGATAAGTGAGTTTTGATGACCTTATTGATTTTAATTAATGAATGTAAAAAAACTTTCCTAAGAACGATTTAAAATTTAACAAACAGTTTTTCTTTAATATTCTTTTAAATATAATGGAAGACTCCTTTTATTTTAAATAATATATTATTATATTAACGAACAGACCTTACGAACTTAATAAGTACATACGTTATTCAGAGAAGTATTTTTTGTCTTCGTCCTCATCTGACCGATAATTTTTTTTAACGCATTATGCTATGTCTTTATTCAATATACTAAAAATGAGTCGATTTATGGCTTATAAGAAGGAAGAGTAGATTGGACAATGAAGGCAAACACATTTTAAAATGAATAGGAACCCATAAGCCCCCCAAAGCATATTATGGTTTATATAACATGTATTGTACCGTATCCTAATAAGTTTTAATTTACTTTTCTCATACGCTATTAAATACCATATGGATTATTAAAATCCTGCAGCAAAGATCCTCCCCCGCACCGGGCAAAGCCTGGCGCAGGTGCAGGCGCACCTGGACCGCGAGGGCGCCTCCGACCTGGTGGTGGAGCTCGTCATCAACAGCACCAACCGACCGGCGATATTCCTTGAGGCTATACAACTTGGTATTCCTTTTTTTCATACTTTTTACCATATAAAAGAGTATAGAGAAAATGTAGTATTAAGACACTTCATTTCATGGTGTGTGGATAGGTAATATTTAAATATTAATATATAATCAAAAATTTATTATATTTTTAACAATTTTAAAGTATTATTCCATACTTAGGAAAGAAAAATTCTTATCTCCTTACAGAGACGCTAACTAGACCTATAAATAAGTTGTAACGAGCGTATAAAAATGTGACGTAGCTTGATGAGAACGTATGGCTTATTAGTTAGAACGCATGGATGGTTTTCAAAAGGCGCGGGTTCAAATCCTACCGCGTTAATATTTTTAGACGTTATCTAATAATAAGTATACATTATTCTATGTTTACAGGAATTGCTCTTCTAGAAGGTGGCAACTCAATAATACAGCACAGTATATTTACCAAATTACAAAATGGTGAAATATCTCAAGCATTTTTAAAGGTAAAACCTACTCTTTCTTTCTTTCTTATCATTTAAATACAAAAAGNTGTAATTTGATATATATATATATATATATATATATATATAAATAATATTTTGAACACTTTGAAAGTGTTATCTGATTCTTAGGCAAAAATATTTTTTTAGAAAACGTAAAAATATTTAAACATAGCGGAATTCGAATCCGCGCCTTTTAGAAACTATCACTTTTTAACAACATAAATAAAATGTAACAAATGTGTAAGAATATCGACGTAGCTCAATGAGAAAGTAGGTAGTAAGGAAGTATTACTTTGTCTTTAAAGGGCTTAGACGTTTTCCAAGAGATTTGAAATGCCAAATTATTATAGTTTCTATAAAAGTAAGAGGCTTATCAGATAATATATATGTACATATATTTTTAAGATGGACTTCCAAACCACTTTTAAATATTAAACATATTTCAGGTATTCTACGACAAAATGCGTGAAGCTCAACAGGAAATAAGATCGCTAGCAGTGAGTAGTACCAGCGGCGCTACTGATAAGCGTTCTTCCTCCGCAGACAAACAGAAACCTGCTGCTGATGGTCAGTAGCGTGTTTAAATACTACTATTAGATCTGGAACACTCATATTATATTGATGTACACGAATATAACTAAAAAACATTAACTACTATAAAATTAAGTTAAAAGTAAACGCTACTTACGTTGGAATGAAAAGGCAAGCTGGCAAGATATACATACACTTAAATTCCCCATTTCCCGCCGAATTTTGGGGACTTTGCTTGTTAAATATTCACACGCAAGAGCGTGTGGCCTCAAAAGTTTTTTATTTATAGGTAAACCGGTAGCAGTAGGCCCGATGGTGGTGGGTGAGGACATGGACGATGAGGTGACAAGCGCGTGCGGGTCCGCCGTGCACGCTTATTCAGACATACACACCATGTCCCATGGTATTAATATTTTTTAGCTTTACGCTCTAGGCAGAGATAAGTTGGTGATAAGATGTGGAGGAATTCGACGTCCTGCCTGTCTACTAAAATTGGGAAATGAAAATAATTTAAATATAATCATTTCCACTAGTGAGGATCGATCTCACAACCATCGCGTTTACAGTCAAGCACTGTCCCACTACGCCACGATCTCGTATTTAAATATAGTCTTGCTCCATTTTTTGTACTAATAGTATAGTAAAAACTTTTAATCATATAACTAAAATTGTTTTTATTATTTTTTTATAATAATACATTAAATAAGCGGTCAATCACAATGTCACACTTTGTTTATACGACTACATAAAAAATAAATGATTAATTTCCTCCTGAATAAAATTGGAAGACATTTCAAAATCATCAACGTTTTATATTTTTCTTAAAAGTCATTGGTTTTTCCTTAATTTTTCAACAAACTATATAACACTAGTCTGGTTATTTTGTTTTCTCAACAGGCACGACAGTACTAGAAGAAATAATGGCGGAGAAAAAACGGGAATCAGGCAACGCTGACGTGCTACCAGCGAAGGTGGCGGTTATGAAGCCCATACTACGCTTCCTTCAGCTGCTATGCGAAAACCACAACCCTGATTTACAGGTTATATCCATTTCCTTTTTTCCTATGTATATTGTTAGAAATCGGAAGTGGTTAAACGTTAACGTTTTAAAAAAACCGATAAAAAACACATCGTCTATATATTTCTAAACTATTTGGAAAGGGATACTGTGTAATTGCAATAAGTGATATGTATCACCTAATAACAATACTTCACACGAGTTTCCTTCCAATAAGGGACATTGCCTACATGCAACTGCCTTCAATTGACACAATTCTACTAATTTTATAGTCTTTTTCACTTACATCAACCCTTTTTTACATGAGTTCGTTAGCAATATTATATTGTAAAGCCGAAGACTGTGTGATTGCTAATCTGAAAAATCGTTCGAATTCAAAAATATTATTGTGTTGTATAGCCAAGGCAGGATATAGACTATATAACATTTTTATTATTACCTTTGTACCTACAGTCAAAGATACATCAGCAATAGCTAGTCAGCAGCAGGTATAGCTAGTCTCCTTTATATCCTAAATAAGGTCTGATTATCTACACACATTAAAGCACTGTAAATTTAATTAATATATTTGAAATATCTTTTCTGTAAGTTTTAAATATCACCTGACCATACTCTAATAGTTATGTAATTGCATACAAATAAATATTTTTTATAATGTATATATTTTCCAGAACCTACTCCGCAATCAAAACAACAAATCCAATTACAACTTAGTGTCAGAAACCCTAATGTTCCTCGACTGTATCTGCGGGTCCACCACAGGCGGCCTGGGCTTGCTCGGTCTCTATATTAATGAGGGGAACGTGACTCTCATTAATCAGACTTTGGAGACACTTACTGAGTATTGCCAGGGTAAGAATTCAACTTTCCACTAATATTAAAAATGTTAAAGTTTATTATTTAATTTTAATAAATAGTAATGTGAAAATTTTATATTGTACGTTTTAACCATCATTTTGAAAAGAAATGTTTAATTTGGTATCTTCATATTTTTATTATCACTTCAAATACTATCTTACTAGTAGTACATATAAAGCAAATATTAAGTAATATTTAATATATTTTATCTAGGTCCCTGTCACGAAAACCAGAACTGTATAGCGACACACGAGAGCAACGGTCTCGACATCATAACCGCGTTGATCCTGAACGACATCAACCCCCTCGGCAAGACGCGCATGGACCTCGTCCTCGAGCTGAAGAACAACGCCTCCAAGCTCCTGCTCGCTATAATGGAGTCAAGGAACGACTCGGAGAACAACGCCGAGAGAATTCTGTACAATATGAATCCTAAGCAGCTGGTGCGTTTTTTTACTTTACACTGTGGCGGGGCAGGGGGAACCTACGAAAAGCATATAATCGTTGTAAAATGGTGTCAAGTCCCCATCGTCTATTTTAAATTACTTATTAAATGGCAAAACTTAAATAATATATATTCGCTTTGTTTTCTAGGTAGATGTTGCGTGCTCCGCCTTCCACCAAGAGAACTCTATGGATGCGGATTCCGATTCAGAAGACGACTCGCCTGTTCAGGGCGTGTCGCCGAAGGAAGTACGTACTTAAATATATTAATTGTTTTGCCCTATCTAGAATATAGGTTTGATTTTTCCCCTTTTTTAGTACACACATAGCAGACGGAATAAACCTGGGAACCACAACTAATAGTGTCAAGACCCTTCCGCTTCCTACTTTCCGTCAAATTTTTAAGGAATTGCTCGTTGAGAGGCACTATCGGAGCGAAGAAATTAAAATATTAAATATTTTATTTCCCTGAGTGGGAATCGAACCCGTGATGTTTACAGTCTCCTGCGCCACGACGGCCACAAAAAAACTGTTAAAAAAATATATTGTTATATTGTTTTAGTACTTATATAAAAGCGAAACGAATTTGGTAAGAAGGAGAATATTTTTTAAATATTGAACTTAACTCAATGTGCATAAATGAAAGGATTCGATGAGGCTATAGATGGGTTAAAAATCTGAGCTAACCGCATAAAAATGTTTTGTAAATAAAGTAATACTGATTGTCTGCGCGTGCAGGTGGGCCACAACATCTACATCCTGTGCCACCAGCTGGCGGCGCACAACAAGGAGCTGGCGGCGCTGGTGCGCGCCTCGCCCGCCGGGCCCGCCGCGCCCGCGCTGCAGTACTACCGCACGCACACCGCGCAGATCGAGGTATGCTGCTCCGTACGTCCTACGATCTCTTCCTAGTGTGGAGTCAGTTGACCTTACAGAATAGAGGGTTTTGTCATCAGATAGTTCGCACGGACCGGAGTATGGAACAAATAGTGTTCCCCATCCCGGAGATCTGCGAGTACCTGCCGGCGGACAGCAAGCACCGCGTGCTGCAGAGCGCCGAGCGCGACGACCAGGGCAGCAAGGTGGCCGACTTCTTCTCGCGCCTCGACAACCTCTTCCACGAGATGAAGTGGCAGAAGAAGCTGCGAGGTACCACTTGCTGTTCCTTTGACACACATCTATATAGTGTCATTAACATTATCAATATCATCATCAATTTATGGTAGCTTAAAAAATTATAGTTTGCAGTATTTTAGTTTGCAGTATTTAGCCTATATTATTTTATGTATATTTACAGGATGGAAGTGCCATATTTATAACATAAAAAAATCTTTCAGCAACAACGAAAAATTTTTTGAATTTTGTAAAATTTTACCAATACATACGAATACGAATAAACTGAGCTAACACTTTTATCAGAACACTTTTTTAATGAAAACCTTAAATACTATAAGGATATGAACTCAACAAAAATAACAAAAACGAACGCCGAACGACGCGAAGTATGGTCAATCTAAAACTTATATTACCTAACTATTGTAATATGTATGGTAAAAGATCATTACAATATATCATACCAAAACTTATTAATCAACTTCCACTGTCAGTAAGAAACACAATAACACACAAAAATATAAAACACATATTAAAACGACATTACCAAGAAGTACTAACTATGAAAGTAAAATGATAAGCATATATTCTTTGAAAAAAAAAAAACTAAATTGTGCAGTCACAAAATACTTGTATGGTGTGAAATTAATTAAATAAACAAATTATGTAAAAAAAACAATACATCAATAAATGAATAATATATATGAAACCTGTATATGCTAATACACTCGAAGTCTTTAGTTTATTAAATAGAAATAATTGTTAATTTAAATGTACCCTCGTTTTTTACTTTTTAGTGATTTAACTATAAACATGTTATTCTTAGTGCGAGTTATTATGATAGATATTTATTGTAATACGTTTCTACTCATAGAAATGTTTAATGACGCTAGTGCATGGTAAAACTCGAATGAGTTTATGATTGCACCTTGAATTTGTAATTTATTAATACTCTGTAATAGTCTACTTAAATAAATAAAAAAATAAAAAAAACTACTCCATAAAAGCCTAATACAATTATTTTTTTTCCAAAAATGAAAGTTTTTTTTTTCAAACAAAATAAATAATAAAATTGTCGTTTTAAAATAAATCACCATTTGTTAAGAACGATGTACGCACGCATAAACCTATCAAATGAAAACCGCCGCATTCCGAAATCGAGTCGTAGATATTGGCGGCAAAGTTCAAAGTTGCTTAACCTTTAGTAGTATTTTTATAGTAGTATGCGTCTACGTTATTCGCATCTTTGCGTAACTGCGTCACACGAAATAGAGGTATGGATAAACATCGTAAAATGAAAAAAAATCCTACGTCTAAACTGTTATCTTGATTAATTTCTTTAGGTATGTGTTTGAAATATTTTATGCTGTTTCCGTAAAAAGAGCGCTGGCTCTTCCACCCTGTATATTGTTCACAAAAAGAAACGAAATGCGAACCTATTCCAAATATATTTATATATAACCAATCAAGCTATCCAAGAAACTAAGTCGCATCTATACGCGACCTAGTTTCTTATATTTTCTATAGTCTGTTTATACGTATTATAAAAGTTCAGTGAGTTAGATAAGGTAGTAAAAGTTTTATAACAAGAGTTATTTACAATAAATTTTAAATTATGTATTTAATTTAAATTATGTATTTTTTTAATTATGAAGAAAAAAATTATGCCCTGTACTTGCAAAATAGCTATAAATAAATGTCAGAATAAAATCGTTACTACTTATACTATAATTCATTATTTTATTATTTTTTATCTTTCAGGCCAACCATTTTTATTCTGGGTGTCGTCCTACATGTCGCTGTGGAGTAATATATTGTTCAACTTCGCTGTTTTGATCAACGTTATCGTTGCTTTCTTTTATCCTTTTCAAGAAGAAAATCCAAGTAAGTCCATTTTTTTTTGTAACATACTGACATTAAAATGCATATGCGTATCCTGCTCACAGCAGGATAGTCTGAGGGAACTTAGTGTTGAGTTGAGTAGCGGAACTCAACGCCGCGCTTTGCCTAGACACCACAGCGAAGAAATTAAAATATAAATTAAAAACAATATTTTATTTCGACACACAACCAATCACGTTTACAGTCATTTACTTGTAAATACATAATACGTACTCAGTGTTTTTGTCATAATCACTTTAATTAAAACCACAGTTTTAATTACTTTAAAAACCTAATACAATTAAAAGAAAAGAGAATTTCTCCAAAAATTAATAAGTGATTTTATCAAATAAAATTATCGTTGTAAAATAACACGCTGTTTGTCAAAAACGACGCACATAGACACAAACCTATCAAAGTGATAACGCCGCAGTCGGCTATGTTGAATTGAGTAAAATAGAACTAGAGATATACTATTCTCGTTCTGCTATGTTTTTTTAAAATGAAAAGCGGCAGATCGGCAACGTTTGTATGATTTTTGTAGTAGTACGTCATTGGTATCCATGCGTAACTGCGTCACACGAAATACAGTATGGATAAACATCGTGAAATAAAAAAAAATTACTACGTCTAAACTGTTAACAACTGTTCTTGAAAATTTAACCCGAGTGAGTGTTTACATCTAAAATATTCTCATTTGCCTTATCTGAAACAAAATATAGTTTTGCTTTTCGCTATCACGTTTCTTGTAGTTAAGACGGCTAGAAGAACCCTCAATCATATTATATATTTTATATATATTCTTCAAGTCCGTATGTACTTTATTTAGTCCATATTTAACGGACTTGAAGAGTGTATATAAATTATATACAATATCATTGAGAGTTCTTCTAGGCAGTGGTATAGCAGCATTACTAAGAAGGAAGTATAATATATGAATACGTAGGGAAAAACATGAAAGAAAAAATAATCGGAATTGAGTTTTAGAGAAGCTTTTCAAGTCTGTCATATATGGACTGTATTTAGTCAATATTTATTTATTATACCTCCTTCTTAGTAATGCTCCTATACCACGACCACTGTAATTAAAATTCTTGTCACAACAACTACTAACTCCACTCTCTACATCCAGAGCTAGGCCAACACCTGTCACTAGTGGTGTGGCTAGCATCAGGCGCTGCGGGCGCGCTAGTGACGTGGCTGCCACGAGGTTCCGGTGCCCGCGCGTTACTCGCCAGCGCAATTGTGAGACTTATATTTTCAGCCGGCCCCGAGCCTACATTGTGGACTCTTGGGATGCTTACTGTAAGTCTTGATTTATTTGATTACAATAGTAATAGGAATTTGTCGACTTTAGTAAGTTTGAACACATTGTATCACTTCTCGATGATCCAACACCATCGTGCCGCTTATATTCTCAGCCGACCTCAGGTTTATGTTGTAGTCTCTTGGGATGCTTGTTGTAAATCTAGATTTCGTTTAGACATAGCGCGGTGTGTGGTTATGATAACAAATGTATTAAAAGTAAGCGTAAAGTGACGGACAAATTATATCAACTAGGTATTTGTGTACATTAGATACAGAAAGAAACTAATTATCTAGTAATGGCATTCCATGTAACTAGAAAAAATTAAAATGCCAGCGTTTATTTTATGTTGATCCCTTTATAAATTTAACTGTGGCTTTTTAAATTATATTAAATTATTCATGTCTATAATACCTTACTTAGCTTGGTTTGACATATTAATATATGTGATTATGAATTAATAAAACGTGCTCAGCTGGTTTGGGCACGTCGAACGAATGAGTGAGGAACGAATTACAAAAAAGATTAATGATGGAAAAGTGAGTGGTAAGAGAGGTAGGGGGAGACACTGGACAAAGATATTGGAGGAAGGTCACGTAAAAAGCATGAAGACCCCCCGGAGGGCATGTATGAAGAGGTTGATGACAGTGGATGAGGCGAAAGAGGTATGTAGAGACCGTAGCGTTTAGAACTCCGTCCTCTCTGACTAAGGATAAAGCGTGAAGCTACTGTAGTAGTAGTAGTAATTAAATAAAAAGGATAATGAAATATGTAATTTATAAATGAAAACGGCATCTCAAGATCGGTTTCAGACTTTTAAATGCCGGTTTAAATGTAGCATAGGATTTCTTTACTTAATCAACTTTCCCAAAAGATTTATTTTAATATTTTATACGTACATATGTATAATGTATATGCAAACATTAACTTTTTATATATAGTTCAATCATTTTTTCATTACTCTATCTTACGCTATCAATAGTACAATATGATTAAACGCTCGCTAAAAGTAGTCGCCGCTCTAACTTCGCTGTAGATAGATGTATGAATTTGATTTTAGGTTTTTTGTTAAATTTGATTATTCCTTCGCAGATAGTAGTAAAAGGCATCCACCTGGTGAGCATAATGGGCAACCAGGGCACGCTGTCCAAGTCGACGCGCAACGTGATCACGGACCCCGAGCTGCTCTACCACGGCGTCTACCTCGCGTTCTGCTTCCTGGGCATATGCTGTCATCCGTTCTTCTTCTCTGTTCTGGTGAAGATTTAATAATTTATAATCTTTTTTATTTCACGTTGTATCCCGATGCCGAACATTTTTCACAACATATTAAGTGGTTAAACCCTCAATAGTCGGATTTAGAGTCAGGAGTTGTACTGCTGGGTAATATTTACGCTGGGCGATGATTTTTTTTTTCCTACAAAAGTATATTTTAAAAATCATAATTATATGTACAGTAGAAACTCGATTAACCGGACTAATTGTTGTTGGTAGGCATTCGGATAATCGAAAATCCGGATAATCCAAAGTATGGAAAATCGGGTAATCGGGTATTTAGAATATGTAAATATCCACATACGTAGTGATATAAATTTAATTAAAACAACTAATACATAAAGTGAAAATCAATGTTTATTAAGATATCTTAAGATGTACGACGATGGGACGCGGCGCGGGCGGGGTGATGCCAGATTCGACACGTTCATGCTTGCATTGATAC
>JAAIXJ010001253.1:42746-77774 GCA_013403705.1 Heliconius hermathena | reverse complement strand
TTAGAATCATATAGACGATATGTGTTTTTATCGTGTTTTTTAGAAACGTTACCCGCTTCCGATTTCTAACAAAATTATATTAAATATATGTATGTACTCATATGTATATAAATGATAAATAAATAAATTACGATATTGAAATATATAAATAACACATATTAAATAAACTATAAATATAAATAATAGTTCCCTACATTACAATTGGACCACGACGACGCCTGAGAAGAATATTGAAAGAAAATTATTGTAATCGACTTTAAATATATGATATATTTTTTGTTTGTTATTCTTGCTCTTATGATGATAGTAACGGTAATGGAGCGATAAAATAACAAATTGGGCGACACTTAAGCGTTTTTTGTTTTGATCTCTTAAATTAAATAACTAACCTTATACTAACCATATTATAAGAAAAAAAAAACACTCACGGATAGAGCCCAATTTATTATTTTATCGCTCCATTACCGTTAATATCATCATAACAGCGAGAACAACAACGTGGAAACTTACGTTATATCATATTATATGTAGAATTCATTACCACGTACAACTGCGTTTGCGTGAACTATTAAATGTTAAATTTTATCCGAAATCCGTTTTCTCTCATTATATATTAATATTCTGATATTGATACAGATGAAAGCATTAATATGTACATATAGACCGGTTAAATGGCATTGAGTTATACTTTATAAAGTAGGTACTAGTGGTCACACAATCATTCAAAATTTCGTTCTTTTTCGTTTCATTCTACTTCCTGTAGTTTCATCTGTGTGTTCATTATTACCTGTCATTCAATCAGTGTCAAAAATATTTCTCTCTTTTATATAAAAATGTGTTTCATCGTTATAGGAGTTTTTTTTAAGTATACAACTGACGCCTGAACATCGTTAGCGGCGGCGGCGTTGCTTTTTAGATTTGTCCGGCGTCGGCGACTGTATGTATAATACCCAGTATATGTACACATTGAAGGTAGTCAATCGTGGCGCAGAGGCATAAGCGTGTTACTCTACGGGATACAGCGTGAAGCTAAAAAAATGTACTTTTTCTTCAGCTTCCAGAGCCAAGAGCGATGATACTAGAGCGAAGAGATTAACATATTAAATATTGTATTTCTTCGTAAAACGCGCAACCTGTCGCGTTTACAATCACACGCTTGTGTCCTGTGCCACCACCGGTCTTAATTTTTTTAATTAAATCAAATATATTTTCGTTTAAAGGACGGTCCAACTTTTAAATTTTAAGATTTCACATTTTTATGGAGAGTTAATCTTTCTTTCTGTTAAGCAGAAAGGAAGACTAACTCTCCATACGTCTATGAAAATTAAACATACTGTTAAATTTTAATATAACAGCAACTTAATATACAAGAAAGAAGAGCGAACTAGTATATACTGTGATTACAAAATTTACTTTCACCAGAATTAATTAGGCGGACGCGTCAAATAAACACGGGTCTAAAGAAATGTCACGAGAGGGCAAAAGGGAATACTTAATGTTTCAGCTCCCGGTGCCTCCTCCCTACATCGACACCTACGCTACGAGGATACTTTGAACTACTAAAAGCGAAATTTTAAAGCTAAAATAATAGTTTGTGAAAAATTGTTGCAAATTACATCATATATTTAGAATAGATTACAATCATTTTCTTTCAATAATCTTCGTAGGCGTCGTCGTGGCTCAATTATAAAATGTCTGATCTTATATGAAATGGTTGTGGGCTCGACGCCCACTTTAATCAAAAGTCAGGCTTAAATCGAAAGTTGCTCTCATGAGAGACATGACACAAGAATAATGGCATAAGTTTCAATTTTTATAACGGAGTATATTAAAAAAGTTATATATTATTCAATCATCACTATTTCTTTTCTTTTTTTTTCTTTCTTCTTAATCCCGGCAAATGTTGCCGGGGTCTGCCTTCCTGCTTAACTTACTTCGCTTTGCACGATTTGTAACGTTCGCGGTGCTTAGTTCATTGGCTCTAATGTCATGCATCACGATATCCAACCAGCGCTTCCTTGGGCGTCCAGGAAGTCAATCCAGGGGCAGACATAGCAAGGCATTTCAATCCGGTATAGTTCCTAGGCCGGTGCGCAACGTGGGCCTACTATCTCAGACGCTCTTGGATCTTATCGGCTACGTCACGGACCCCAAGACTACCTCGAATGAAAGTGTTACGCATGTGGTCAGACCGCGTTATACTGCACATCCACCTCAGTATCTTCATTTCTGGGACGTAAAGCTTCTTAGTGTGTCGAGGTAGTGCTGGCTAACATTCGGTGCCGTATAAAAGAATCGGTCGGATAATGTTCTTGTATATCAATTCCTTGAGCTTTGGCGATATTCAGCGATCGCAAGCCACACCAGTGACCTTCCGCCATTTGGGCCAAGCAGAGCTTATCCGGGCATGGACATCGTGATCAATGCCTCCAGACTCGTGCATAACGGATCCAAGGTATCTGAACTTTTCCTAACGGCTGGCTCAGATCTTATAAAGATATTGCTCGAGTCCGAGCTCCCGCTAGCCATGTACTCGAAGACGTGGTACATATCTCTGATAATTTCAATATATATCCTGGTACTTCAATAATTATTCTGGTTGTAAAGTAATACACTTGTTTTACCTACCGCTTTGTCCACGGTCAAACGGAAATAACATCTGGTATTAGCGTTCAACCAAACAAACGCACGAAAAAATTTTATAATATAAGTAATTAGTATTATATATAATATATAAGATTTATTTTTTTGATAATCGTGTCAATATCTTTTACGTACATTATACAATACCCACAGGCTTTGTTCTTGTAGGTACTGTATAGTAAATATCAATCAATAATAAACATTATAAATATACATATCAATTATAGAACGACTGACGCCTGACTGATAACGTAATCGTTATAGGTTCGATCCCACTCGGGGGAATATATATACATATTTAGTTTATTTCAAAACTCTGTCTTTGCAGATTAAGCGTGGCGTTGAATTCCGCTACTCAACACGACACATCCGGAAAATTTTTCAGAAATTGGATATAGCTACGTTTCATCTGCCTACCTTCCAGACTAGCCTAACAACAAGAACTACAAGAAAATACTAATATTAAAATTATAAATTTATATGAAATAAATAAATTAAAACTGTGTTTAAATTTTCAAATGAAAATTAATTAAATTACGACGGAGAGCTTTATTAGATACAAAATATTAACTTCAACATTATTGTCATTACAATATTTTGATTAATAGATTGTTAAATAAAGTAACAAGAGAGGGTCGTTTACTTCCATGAATCCTGGCAGGATTATTGATTTTTTTTTCAACAGTACATAATAATGAATTAATAATTGAAAGTAAAATTGTAGTTATATATTTATATTCAATTATATAATAAATATATAATTTCTTTTATATTTAAAAAGAAAATAATTTAGAAAATAATGTAACTGCTATATTGAACTTTGAAACCAAAAACTAAACTTTCCATCAAAACTTCCGAAGAAGCTCGCAAAGTTATTTGGACTGATCGATCTCCGCTCCCGAGGGGAGGAGGAGGGGGGAGGGGACCTCCAACTGTCTATTTGCGTAACAATACGACGTTACCAACATATTGGTTCCGAAAGCCGAGAGCTGGAGCAGAGTTACAATACAAATTACTTGTTTAATGCTTATTGAGCCTTTAAACCTTACACCTACTGTACAATAGTATAGAGACTCGTACGAGCAGATCGTTTGTGTGTAGGGACCTCGAGCTCTTATATAAATAAAATTTTGTGTACGTTGTTGCTATTTAAAGTTGAGTTCTTATTAGTAACAAGTTCAAATTAAAAAAATATAATACTTCTGTGTCGGATAATCCATTTATCGAGCTAAACCTGTAGGCTAGTCAAGTTAAGAGTCATTTGTCATTCACAATTCTTGATAATTCCAATTTGACCGCGGTCACAAACTGCAGGTGGAAACAAAATCATGTATATTAAATAAAAAAAAAATTAAAAAAAGTATATTACTTAAAATTTTTATTTATTTCTTAAAACTTTATACTACTAGTATTTAAGTGTTTCAAGGCCAGTCGTGCAACTCAATACGTAATGTCTCCATAATTTTTTTTAAAAGTGAGGAACAAAAGTGTCTAAAAGTAGTGTCTTAATAGTAGTTCCCCAGATACCCTCTGCCTACCCTGCTATAAATAAAATAAATGTTTTTCATAGCTAAGTGTTGGCAAAAAGTATTACCTAATTGTGTTTGATCCCCATTCGAGGCGATAATTGTAATATATTAAAAATAATAATAGCAAGATGTTACATTTTACATCTTAATTAGTTTCTTCATTAAGAACTGCAAAACCAACCAGATGTCGACGAAAATTAATATCACTGAGGTCTCTGCCGAGGATCTACGAGTAATTACGACTCAACTTATTAATACTAAACTGCTGCTACGAGTATAGGTTCACGTTGTATCCCGCATATAGCAGGGTAGGCAGAAGGAACTTAGTGTGTGTTTTACACTCCGTTCCTCGCTTTCGGAAAAAATATATTATTACTTATTTAGAATACCCGACCCTGGTCGGTTCCAGGAGGCGCGGGTTCGAGTCCCGCTACGTTAAAATTTTTATAAGTTTTCTAAATAAATATATTTCTTTTACAGTTACAGTTAGCGTCTCTTTTTGAGCTTTTAGTAGAAACGTAACTTTTGTCAAGAAAATGAAAATTAGATTAAAATGAAATTGAATTTTAATGTCGTAAATAATGAATGTTTTGAAAAATTAAGCAACTTTATAACCCCCACTGCAAACGACGGACTCATTTGTAATTCCGACTGACATTATTATATTTATGGAATTTATTATGTTAAGCACTGTCGCGTAGTTGGGGAGCAACAGCGAACGGAAGACGCAGATACCTGACGACGCGATCTGTCTTGTCAGAAAGATTACATCTGACATATATGTAGGTGCCATGGGGAGTGTAAATGAGTGAGAGAGTGCACTAGGAGAATATTTCCCCAAATTCCAACGAGAACAAGAAATATGTAACCTTACATTTCATTCGTCCACGAACAAGACGCGGGTTCATCTCATTTAGTATATTGCCATTAGAGCGCTCTACGCAGTATACAATACGCTGTACGCTGTACACATTAACGACAACACGGAATGTCTCTTTAATCGAATTCCTTTCATAGCTTAAAAGCTTTGATTAGTTGCAACTTCACGAGCTTTAAAAAAAAGGCTGAATTAGTATTTTTGTTTCTAAGTAATCCGAAAGTCCCCTCTTCGGTTCCCGTACTAACAGATTTATGTATTTTTCAAGTACCAAATTAAACTTTGTTTCTGACATTAACAGCCTCCCACTTTTTCCCGCATAGCAAAGCTGAGAGCACCTAGTGTTAAGACACTCTGTTCCGCCAAGTTTTTAGTTCAAGACATTGAGTGTTGAGTAACAGAATTCAATTTTTATCAGAAGGGGGAACAAAAATAAATTAAATATAATCCCACTGCACCACGATAGTTTAAAGCAGAGCCTGAGCATATGTGATAATCTTTAGCAAAGTTGTTGTACTTCTGAGTTACGGTAAAGACATTTTTTTTTCAAACTGGACAAAATCTTAAAATGGATTGAATATTTGTGTAATGTATTTCCTTCAATATCTTTTAGTTGGTGGCGTAGCAACGCGCGTGTAGCGCGAGGTACAGCTAGTATATTATATAATATTTAATAGTAGAGTAAGACTCGGATAGTTGCCGCGGATAGTGATAGCCGTTTAGATATTTTGGTCGTCTCGACTATGTTAGCGTTATTTTTTATGATTGTAAGGACACTTCTTACAGAACTAAGCGCCATAAAAACGATCTGTGATGCTAGTAGTGTTTATGGCGCAGGCGGCGCAGGTCGCATTGGTCAGTAATCCAATCAATATATAGTTAATATATTCATAATAATGAATAGTTTTAAAACTGACTGTGACTTTAGTTATTTTTTTTGCAATCATTATATCTCAAATTACAATAGTTATAAACATCCCCGAAGGCAACACTATCCACAGTTATAAATTCGTCCACAGGTAAAGACGATTATGACGTTATTAAATAAAAGTTTTTTTCTACCTCATTCAATACAGTGATAGTATATCCTTACATATTATTTAATTTATTCTCAACTTTTTTAATGATATTGATGTTTCTTTCGTTAAAGTCTCCTGCACTAATAAGTTGTAAATTTATATAAATTTACAGTTGTGACAGTAAAAATGAGGAAATATTATTATGAGAATATTATTCATAAAGAATAGGACGAAAAAATTATTGACAAGAGGCATTGAAAACATATAACAACTCGGGAATGGTAATAAAAAATTAAATAGAAATAATTCACTTAATGATTATTGCGTACTTGTTTCGAGAGTAACATTTTTACTAAATCAAAATCAGATTGAATTCTATGTATTATAATGTATACGAAACTAAGAAGAAGCTTCACGCTGTATCCCACTCAAAGCAGGATAGGCAGAGTGAATCTATTGATAAGACACTCCGTTCCGCACTTTCCTTCAAATTCTGAAGGCATTGCGTGTTGTGTTTCTCGAAATTCTTACGGGAACCAAGTATTCCAGCTCAGTCGTAGCGCACAGGAACAGAAAAGTGTGTCTGTAAATGAGACAGGTTGTGAGGAATGATTTTGTCTCAATGAGAACGGAGTGTAATTACACTAGATTCCCACTCTGCCCTCTGTCTAAGCTGAAAAAAAAGTTTCCAAAGTTAATGTCCACGCATATAAAGTTGCAGGCGACTACTGTATAGTATCCAACATTCAAAAAACAAGTATATAAGTAATAACATGAGTTGTACCTCATCAGCTCTCTGTCGACAGCTAACTAACTACATATTCATGTCACGCGACTGAGTCGATCACTGCGATTGAAATATGAATATCGACACTCGCCCGTCGCGGAAAACCACGTTACCAACTAACTAGCGTAATGTAGTGTTGTATTATACATTGGTACAATACTATGTTGCGAGCAAGGTTGAACATCTAGATCTCGGGTCGAGTCTTACTTCTATATAACATATTCAAACTAATATTATAAACCTGAATAGTTTTGTTGGTTGATTGCGTTAAGCTTAGGAACTGGTACAGGTACTGGTTTGTATTGAAAAATATGTTTTGTATAGTATAGTCTATATCGAAACGGTTAACGTGGTGTGAGCGGTGTGCGGATGTAAACAGAATAGTTGCCGGTGCGATCCTTATTTTGAAGTTAATTGATTCTTTTTTATTATTACCAAAATTACTGTCTTTATATGCATACTAGCGGGCCCGGACGCGGCTTCGCCCGCTTAAACTATACGAATGCTTATTAAATATATTTATGAAATTGATTTTAGTTTTTAATATTATAGGATTGGTAAGAAAATATAAGCCTAAATGATCATAATAATCCGAGAAAGAATAATATGTAAAGATTTTTTTTATTATTAGAAAACATATCTAACTAATTTAAATGAACAAAAATAATAAGTAAACGTAACCAAAGTAAAATATTAATAAAAAAACTTAACAAAACCAGCTAGATTATCAAGATTATCAAAGTAAAATAAGTATTTAGAAGTATTAAAATTAAATGTATTGTGCTATGTTTTTGCAAGTGCATGTGGTTATTTACATAATACTCAAATACATTAAAAAATAATTTTATATTTTTTGTCTGTCTTTCTATTTCCCCGAGCTAATGTCCAGAGCAACTGAACTGATTTTTATTGGACTTTCAGTGATTGATTTTACTGATTTACCCGGGAAAAATCTTTTTACACGTTTTCCTTGCGCGCGTACATAGATACTATATGAAATAACTAAACTCCTTTCTACATTAAATTCGATAATTTATGCGAGCAATATCAAATAAAATCTCAAAAAAGTAAAACTGCGATTTATTAAGTGTATAACAACGGTATAGATAACCTAACTGAAATAACCGATCATTCTTTCCTTTATACTTAAATAATACTATGCCGATGCCGTGCAGGGCCGAAACTTACACCACACCAAGAGATTTATGAAAATCTAACTAATCTACTACTCGAATAAGCGAAAAACCAAAGAAAAAAATTAATTAATAATAAATAGAAAATAGCCACATAAAAATTAACAGTAGATCGAAAATGCATAAAAAATTACAAAATCGCCAACGTCGTCTGCCCGTTCGAGTCGGCCACACCCGACCTTTTCTTAAAACGGCATAATTCCTCGTTGCCTAGCAACGGTTGTTATTAATATGGCAGAATAAATTACATGTCAAATCTAAACGTATTTTAATATCTTTGTATATATTAAGAATATGACAAATATGAGAAAAAAAAATAACCTATGTTCATCCGAAGACCCTCAAGTACCTCTATATGAGTATTTTATCACAATTGAATTAGCGGTTTGGCCCTGATTGCGTAAAAGACAGACAGACAGACAGAGTTACTTTCGAATTTATAATATAGGTATGGATATGTGTTTTAATTGTGACCCGAACAAAACTTATTTACCAAACAATCAGCATTCAGCCCTCGTCTACAACACTGTATACTTAAAAAAGACCAATAAGAGAGCGGAGTGATCTGCATATTTTTTGAAGCTCTGATGAAATGAAAGATATAGGAAAGAGCTTGATACTTCGTCTACCAAACGTTATGGCAACCTCGCACTATACCACTCACATAGCAGAGGCAAGCCGGTGGGCAGAGGGAACCTTATACTTAGAATATTGCGTATAATGGCGGCCTTAAGTGATCTCTTGAAGGCAACCATTTAAAGTGCATGGCTTAATTTACTTTATTTTCATTTCCCCTCTCTAGAAGACGAAGCGCGGCGTTGAAGCTCGCCACCCAACACGCTGTCTCTAAATACTGCTAGCCTTGTCATGCGAGGAAAAGCATGAAACTGTTTTTTTACGCACATACATACCTATCTATATTTATTTGATAAGTACAATTTTAAAACATATAACGTATTAAAAAAAACAAATTAATTTTAAAATGAACTTTTAATTAAATATAAGCGAGTCAACCGCGAGACGCGATTCGACGTTAATTACGACTCCTACATACTCCGCGTGACTCACGTACTCGTACAACGCGACGTTGTCGATGGACTAATAGGAATATTTAATTTTACTTAAAATTTTTTCAGTAGGGCAGGGAGATGAAGTCTAGTTTGAAGACACTCCGATCTCGTGGCCACTTCGCTTGATAGGCCGCCGACTCAACGCCGCCCTTCGCCTCGACACCAAGGCGAAGAATTGAACCCACAATCTTCATCATCGTCATCATACCCCTCGTGCCCCTGCCCCACGACTGGCCTCAATTAATAATAATTGAGTAGCTAAAGAGGCTAATCAACTTTTTAATTTTTTAATGTTTCTTTAAGTTCGTTCGTAGAGCTTCACTCTTCATCGCGTCCAGCAGGGTAGGCAGAGCAAAGCTAGTGTTTAAAGTATCCGCTCAATTTTTGAGCAGAATTCGACGCTGCGCTTTCTTTTCGAGGGAAGAATTGCTTTAAAATGAAGAATAATAACCTCTATGTTATACAGATAGTAATACACGAGTGCGGGGCGACGCGGCGCGCGCGAGAGCGGGGAGAGGTATGCAATTAAAATACACTTTGAAACTTAATTTATAACTGTGAGAGTGAACTTTTAACTTATAACTACTGCTTATTGACAAAGTTTTCATGTTGTTAATATATTTCATACTATGAATGATACTTATTGAACATTTTAGTTGTAGACAAAATACAACAGATGCATTGTTGACAGAGGGAACCTTGTTTTAAAACACTCCGTTCTCCACTTTCTGCCTTAACTCGAAACATTGTATTTTTCTCTCGCAACCTCGTAAGTAATTTATTTAAAGGGATCGAACTTACAATCACCACGTTTAGAGTCAGTCGCTTTTACCATGCCACGACGGACTCTACATTTAATAGAGTAATATTAGGTATTTGGTTGTTAAATAAATATCTAAGAATTATAATTTTATATTTGAAAGAAATGCCGTATTAAATTTCGCCATTTTTTTAGTTTTACTACAAAAAATATATGTATTTTTGGCTTCACTCTGCATCCCGTATGTAACAGAGTAGATAAAGGTTACCTAGTGCTAAAACACTCTGTTCCCGAAGCGGCGCCAAGTCTTTGAGACATGTTTATTAATTGCAGAAATCCCACACCGCGCTATATCTTTGCCAGACAGAGGCAGGGTCGCTGCGCCACGGCGGCTTTAAAATCTAAATAAGCACCACATAAATGGAACCTTTCCTACAACATCATTACTATTCCGTTGTATAATTCTTTCTCTGTTGTAATAAAACAGTATATAAAAAATTTCGCTAGCGTAGTAAAATTAATAATTTTAATAGTCTTGTTAATTCTATGCCCTAATTGTAGGGTCGGCAGCAAAGCTAACTGAATGAAACAAAAACCTCGAGCGAAGCTCGTAATTTATAAACAATTTGTCACCCCTTGTTTATTTTATGTGGAGCGCATTTAAATGTTACGTTTCTATTCCTTGACTAATCGAGCTTATATAAATATATTTTTTAGCTTCACGCTGTATTCTCGCATACAGCAGGGTAAGTAGAGGGAACCTAGTGTTAAGTCACTACGTTTTCTAATTTCCATATAATTTTTCAAAACATTGCATGTTATTTGGAGGTGCTAATCGCCGCGCTTTAAAAAAATTTTATAGGAACTAAAATAACAAAGGTACATCAATCTATACTTATTGAAACGGATCAGTGTCTGTATATGGAAGATATACAAGAAAAAATGTTATTGGAGACATTTATTAATGAAATTATTAAACCCAAAACAACGATTTTAAATTTTTTGTCTGTTTGTCTGTTTGTTTGTGCGTTTGTTATCGCTAATCTCAGAATTGGCTTAAACGACTTATTTGTCCGGGATACAGCGCGAAGGTGATTTGATTTGATTTAATATTTTCATTTCTTTGCTTTGGTAACTTTAAAATTTTGGCTTTGGTTGATTGGTTTGGTATTTAATGTAATGACAATACGCAATACCTCATTAACTCGAGACTATATGATTATAAAATAAACCGAGATTTCAAGATTTTAGGTTAAGATTCTCCAATGTAAATTGAGACCCTCTAACGCAGCCACGTATCGTTTAATATACCTCAATGATAGATAGAGGTTTGTGAAGCAATATATAATCTATGTTTTAATCCGGATTTTTTGTGGAATCGGAATTTATGTGGAAAAAACTACATTTGCACATAGTTACGGTTTACCGAGACAGATGTGAAATAACTAAATATTTTTCTATGAAATATGATAATCAAGTTAATTCCCAAAACACTTATATTACGATTTATCCCCTGCCTGCCCTGTCTGTGGATGACACAGAGGGAGGTGAAAAAAAGTAATAGTAAAAAATTGTTTCAGTAGATAGTAGCGTTAACGTGTGAATTCGGTAACGTTTGCGTGTTCAATGCGGTCGGAAGTTATTGGTTTATCGAAGCTTCTGTATCGAAACCCCAGGAGCTGAGCGGTCGCCCGGGGGATACCCGCGTTACTTTACTCTAACCTTATTTGTAGATTTAAGTAGGTGTTCTTGGTTTATTTGGCACCGTGCCTATATGTAAGTGCGACGGTTGTGTGTTCGATTGCCTCTAGGCGGAACGAATTATTTTCCTTTCCTACTGTCTTGAAAACTTCTTGCTACTTAATGTGGAACTTGATTTTAAATACTTAGGTATACTTACATGTATTAAAAAGTAATATGTAAAAAACTAAAAAGGTGGTAAATCATTTTCTATTTTTGGAGACCTATTTAGTTATACCTACTTAGTTATAGTAAATAAAAAATTAAAAATTTAAGCCAAAAATTAATAATAAGAACCTTACGTTACCGGATGACTGACAGAAAATACTCAGAAAAATCAAGTGGATTCAGAAAGTTGGCATCAAGGTAGGTAAGATGTGAGAAAAGATCATAAAGCAAGATAAGTATAAATCTGTTAACATCCGCAGCACACCTGCAGACCCCCCCCCCCCCCCCCCCCCCCCCCCCCCCCCCCCCCCCCCCCCCCCCCCCCCCCCCCCCCCCCCCCCCCCCCCCCCCCNCCCCCCCCCCCCCCTCCCCCCGCCAACCACCGACTTCAATGCTATCAGTATTTTCCACACGATCGACTAATAATTTGCCAAACTTATTTCGTAAAATAAATCTTCCAACGCGAGGTGTTTCTTCACATAAATGGCTAGATTTTTTTACAGCTTCAGTTTGTTCGTTGGATTTTTTTTTATTTTATTTACCTGTTTCTGTTGTACTTTACTGTTCAATATTAATTGAAAGTTTATAGATTTCTAGGCGTATCTTGTATTTTAAGAAACTAAAATAATGTACTTTATATATTAGGTCTTCATGACCAAAGTCGTGGCATAGGGACATAGGCGTGTAACGCAACAGGTTGTGGGTGCGATCTCCACACGAGAAAATGAAATATGTAATATTTTCATTCCTTCTCTTCGCCCTGGTGTCGGGGCAAAGCGGTGCGTTGAGTTTCGCAACTTAACACGCGTAAAATAATAACGTTTATATAAAACTTTTCCGTTTCTGAGTGTGAGATGTGAGTTAGTAGCTGTTAGTACCGTCATCTGCGCCGGCGGACGCATGGCCGGCACATCATCATCATCGATAAATGGAAAGTTATTATATAAAAATTTGAACGTAGCGGGACTCGAACCAAAAGAAAGAGTCCCGCTACGTTCAAATTTTTATACGTTTCCTAAATAAGTATTTTTCTTTCCTAAATGTGGAATAACACTTAAAAAATGTTAAAAAAAATATATGATAAGAATACTTCTGTGGGTGAAGTCAACTCGCGATTGATCGGTTTTTTTTGTAGTAATATAGTTATTGAATCAAAACAAACAAATTAAAAATAGATGCATATAAAATATACTTGTTTATCTAGTGGGAGACAAAACTCCTATATTTATGCACTATATTAATATGTGTATAGTACACTTATATAAAACGCAGTGAATTCCGTCACGTGGAACCTGAAGACCGGTTACTCTTCCTTTCTCTTTGGTTAAATAAATACTTTGTTTTCCAGTTTGTATAATGTTATCACTTTGTACAGTTTCACGCTATATTACCAAGTCTGAAACCTAATCTTAAGAAAATTCATTTATGGGGGAGGGAATTGAACCTACAACCGTCACGTTTAGAGTCAGACGCAGTCATCATATATCTACTGATTAAAGTAAAGTCCTGCCTGGGCCAACACGAATCAAACCTAAGACTTTTGGATTTTTTATAAGCAATTTTATCAAATAGCCTAAAGCAATATAATATAAGACGATCTTCTAAATAGAAAGAAATTTAGATTGTCCTCATAGCGACATACTTCGTGATGACGTTAGACGGTTAGAGAATGCCATCAATACCTGCTTTCATCTTGTAAAAGCTTATGGAGGCTGTAAAGGACGTAGCGGGGACGGTAACTTGATTTACCTCAATATATTAGGAAATTACTTCGGAATATTTACTTTTACTTCGTATCTCTTTCGTATTAGTTGTTTTAACGTATTTGAATTGAAGACGTGTTGTTTTTGTTTAGTATTTCGTTTACATTTTACTTAAGATAACGATAAAAAATATGGTATTTTTTGAGCTAATCTGAATTTTTTTTGAAATTCTGAAATTCACTCTCACTCTGTATCCTGCATATAGCAGCTTACATAGCTGCTATATGCAGGTATGGTAGGAGTAGTGTAACCTAGTGCTAGGACACTCCGTTCCCAACACACCGCCTAATTCAAGACATAGCGTGATGAGTCGAATAAATCAACACCATGCTTTGACTTATTACCACAAGGAGTAAACGAGAAAAATATATATTTTCCCGAACTCACCAGTGCTGCGCTTACTCTGACACAGCGCCGCTGCGCGCGTGACGGCGTCTACGTGACGTTGTGTCCTTCGCTTCCAGCCAGCGTAGTGGGCGTAGTCTCTATCTAACAATAGCTATTGGTAGATCGACACTACGCTCCGCTCTCAACTTCTCTTACCTATTGCAGTATACGAGTATCTTGTGTGACGTGGCGTAAATAGACGCCGTCATTTATTTTTTTATTATCCATATCGAGTTAAATTTACAATCATTTCTTCTATACTAATATCATAAAGGAGAAGAATAGGTTTGGTCAAATGCGGTAATCTGACGAACAGAATTTGGAAGAAAATGCATTTGAGGGAGGGTAGGAATATGATTAAAAGAGATTATCAAACTTTGTAATCTTTTAGCTCTGGAACCTTGTTTCCGCAGGCAAGTGACACTGGACTAAATCGGCCATAATGAATGCGTCGTAAGAAGAAGAGACGAGACTTTCCAGAAATATCTCAAAGTATGGAAATAATTAATATTCATGGAGCAGCTATATTTTTGTCTATTTATAGTCCATTATCGAGGAAGGCTAATGTCTATAAATGTGGTCAGTTATCTCGGTCACATATCTCATACCATCATATGTAATTTAATAGAGATTGTTAGTTATAAACCTTGTAAGAACAGTATTGAATCTTATATTTTTTTAATAAATTCAAATTCAATTTGGACAGAACCAAATACAAATATTTGCGAATGAACGTGCTTTCACTTTACTGAATAGTATTATATAAGTGCTTTAATATTTAGACAAAAAGAAAACTGTTGCCTATTTATCATCCGTTTGATATATTGCGTAGCTTAACACTGTGATTGTGTAGTGAAAATAGATTGAGAATATATTTATAAGTTCAATTAAATAATCGTGATGCCAGTCTTGGCGTAGGGACACATGATTGCGACTGTAAGCGCGACAGGTTGCGGGTTCGATTCCTATTCGGGGAAATAAAATATTTAATGTTTTCATTTTCTCACCCTGGTAATAAGGCAAACTGAACTGCCTTAATGAGAATGTAGTGTCTTATTACTAGGTTCCCGAATTCCCTCCGCCTACTCTACTATGTGCTGTATTCCACAGCGAAAAGTAAAAAAAATATTCTCACAATAGAAGTTCAGTCTGAAACAAAACTCAACCTCAATCGGCCTGGCCAAACAATAATAATAAATAACGTCGTCCTGATAGAAATTATGTTATTTACTAACCTAGTTACAAATCAGCTTCACGCTGTATCCCGCACACAGCAGGGTAGGCAGAGGGAACCTAGATTTAAGACACTCCGTTCCCCACTTTCTGCCGAATTCTGGAGGCATTGCGTGTTGAGTGTGAGTTAACCTCGACACCAGAGCGAAGAAATGGAAATATAAATTTAAGTATATATTTCATCTCCTCGAGTAGGGATCGAACCCACAACCAGTCAGTTTTACAGTCACACTTCGTGCCGCTGCGCCACGACTGACCTCTATTTAGTTATTATTTTAATTTACTTGTTTATCTATGCATGTAAATTCCTAGAGATCGAACCAGCACTTATTGCAGTCAGTCAGATGATGTCTCACTGCGCCATGACAGTCTCTTTAAAGGCAGTCGAGTGAAAACAATAGATATAGATGAAGAAGATAAATGATGCAAGAGTGAGTGTAAAATAGGATGAGGGTAGGACGGCAGTTGCGCAGAGACAATTAATCCTTATTTTGTAATGTAATGTTATCAGTTACCAGACAGGTGGTAGTGAGTCCGAAAATATATTACGTTAATAAATTTCTACATTATCTATACTATTTTTGCGATTAATAAGACTATCAAAGCTACCAAATGCTCGTGAAAATTGACCTATAAACGGCTACACTATCTGGTTTTATCTATATACCAGGTTTCACGTTTTAGACTACCTTATCAGGTTGAGAAATGGACAGGATTTTTGCGTGAAAAGCTAGAGGTAGCCCTCGTCAATGTCAAATATACGATAAATCTTTTAGACCTAGTTTACCTATAAGAATTTAAAAAATTGTTGGTAGTAGCTTAATATAATAATTATGCAACTTATAGACTGAGGTGCCCTCAGTCTAGTCGTGACCACAAACTGAGTGGCGCAACTCAAGGCCGTACTTTGTTTTGCTACTGAAAAGAGCAAATGAAAATAATTAATTTCTCCGAGTGAGAATCAAATCCACAACCATTGCGTTTATAGTCACTGTTACTGTGCCTGCTTTTGAATTTTATTTATTCACCTAAAATACAATGTATTGTGGTTTCTTTTCAGGCCCCATTATAAGCCATTATTACTTGGTTGACGGGCGCAGTAAAATTATCTTGTATTTCCTCCACATTTCGTAAGATTTACGTCATTGGTAATATTTAGTGACGATTAAAAGCTTATGTTGAAAAGAAAAAGATTTTTAATACAATAGTTCCTTAGACTTTAAAGTTTCCAAGAAGTTAGACAACTGTGAAACTAAAAATGAATGTGAACCTTAGAAGTCGTTTCCATTTATACAACTTCAATTTTTTGTTTTATTTTTTTTTTTATTTTAGAAATTGTATAAATAGAAGCAGAAACAGAGGTATGTGGTAAAGGGAAATAAAGCTTTAGCAAAAAGCGCGACGAATGGTGGTATGATAATGTGAAAGATGCTGTAGAAAGAAAGAAGAATTCGTGGGAGGATAATAAAGCTTCGGGTAAGCATAAAAATATAAGACATAAAAAAGAAGGAGTGTAAGCCATAAACTTGTGCTTATAAAGATGAGATAAAAATGAAAATAAAGATGAAGCGTAAAAATTTTGAGAAAGGAATAGAAGAAATGGTAACGAATAACTTCAAGAAAAACACGAAGCTTGTCTGGTAAGTGTTGTTTTTTAATCTGTAGAATGAAATGGGTGATTTCGGAGAATGCGCAAAGCTGAGTCTTGATGTAGCAGTATAAAAGAAGTTGAGAATGCCATACGAAGAAAGTTACCGTCGAGACGATAAAATATGGTGAGACACGCGTCTTGAATTTTTTCCGAACTTCGTGCAATTTATGCTGAAAATCAGGTGAGCTTAATTAGCTAGAGTAGTAAAGTGCACCTTTGCTCCCATAGTCAAAAAATAATTAATCATAATTAAAAGCTGCATATTACAAATGACACATTCTATGTGCCCGAGGTAACACTAACCGCAACTACAGTGAGTTACATCGAAACGATAAGCGTAATGTAATATATCAATCATTTAAAATATTTTAATATTCTGTTGTACCTCATAAGGTTCAACTAGTAAATCAAAAACAATTATGGGATGGGGATATATCGGAGTGTCTTAACTTTAGGTTCTCTCTTGCTATATACAGTATACAGTGAGATGCTATTTTTTTTCAATTACTACTACACAAATCATTCACATTGTATTTCTGTATATATGTATACATGTTCATATCCATACAAGCGTGCTTGTACAAGTCAGAGCTATTTCCAGCAAATCGTCACAAGTTTACGAGCTCCCGTTAAAATACTAAATCAGTCATGTTTCTAATTTCAATGTTTTACACATTTGTAAGTAGGTATTTTTAACGTAGCTCGTTTTGCGGTTGTGTGAAAGCTAGTTACCAGCCAGAAGAATGAATGCAAATGTGTATCTCTTCTATAGAGAAGGTTACTATAGACTAATATTATAAAGATGAAAAGCGACAAATTATTTTTGAGTTGCACGAATGACCCCAATATAAGACCGACCTACTAATACTAGTATTATATATATAAAACTCGAGCTGGTTATGTGGGAAACATGGACTGGCAGATGTAAACCATCCATAATACCCATTAAAGGTTTCTTCTAAGCTGTATTGGGCGCAGGTTGCGCTAGCGTATAGACGCTCCGTTCCCATGCACCGCCAATTTTTGTCTTGTTACAAGAGAAAGGAAATAAAAATAACTCATTCCGTCGAGTGGAGATCGAATTCACAACCATTATGTTTACAGTCAGAGGTCCGCTACCATGACGGCCTCATCTTCAAACACACAGACGTATCTAAGCGTCACACTTTAAGTTTTTCTCTATTTAATTATTATACAGAAAGTTGGAGGTCGTTGTTAAAACTTTTAATGGCAATTCTGAAAGTTGGCGGTGATTAAAAGGTTGTTCTTGTGTCTCTCTTGTACGGATTTATTTAATTTATGCTGTTTATGTAGCTTGTGGTCACACAGAGGTTTGTCTAGTATAGATACATTTTATGATTCTTGTTCAGTTCTTGTTGTTAATTTGTTTCATGATATAAACATTTTCGAGGAAGATAAAAAGAAATAAGTAATAATATCTTATTTCAAGTTTGCGTTTCTCAATGTAAACACATGTTTGAGGGAGCTCGATGCCTTCATTTTTATATTAAAGCAAATAATATTATAATAAAAAAGTTTTTACCGCCCGTTGAAGCCTTCGGGCGGGGGCATAAGAGTTTAACTTTACTACATAGTTGTGGGTTCGATTCCCACTGTGGGAAATGAATATTCGAAAAGCGAAAAATTTAAAACATTTATTAATATAATATTTTAATTTCTTCGCTCTCGTTCTAAGGTAAAAACCCGTTGTTGTGTACCGCCACTCAACACGCATTGCCTCGAAAAACTCAGCGGAAAGTGGAACGAAGTGTCTTAATATTAGGTTCCCTTTGCCCGCTCTGCTTGTACGGGATACAGCGTAAAGCTGATTTAATTTAATTTTAAGCGTTTTTACGTTTTTCCTCTAGTAGGGGAGGCAGAGGAAACCTGCCTAGCCTAAGACATTCTAGTTCTCACTATTCAGTCATATTTTAAGCTAGCGGCAGGCCTGCGGCTTCGCCCGCTTTAACTACATGATTATTGTTTTAATAAACAGAATTGATTAACAATTATAATGACTTCTAATATGATTTTTTATTACTTTAATCTGTAATATTTTAATATGATTTTTTTACTACATTATCGTAATTTCTATAAGATTTTTTGATTGTTTTAAATTATAAAAAATACGACCATTGTTGATATTTGATATTTATAAAATATATAATACATAAAGCTAATTATTTTTTTACACGTATATTTTTGTAACACTACATTCTTTTTACCTATGTAATGTACGTCTCATCATAATTCTAAAACTCTGTTAAATGTGCTGATGTCAGTGAATAATTTAATTTACTCTTTCAGAAACAGCCTTAAATGTTAAATTATTGATTTGAAGGATTCATAATATTCTTTGTAAAATAACTGTAATAATTGCATATTAACTCCTGTACAGTTTTTAAATTAGTTACATATATTATTTATTAGCGTCATAATTGGTATTGGTACAATTGGTATAAATGTACAATTGGTAAATATTTATTATAGTTATTACAGAGTACACGTAGAAAGGCTGTTTTAGACATTTTTATATAGATTTATTTCAAACGAACAAACGAACCGAAGAATCTATTTGCTTAATAGTTCTTTGAAGATCAAGTCGTGTTGAATTAATTATGACTTAAATTTAACTGTTATGATTTATGAAGGTNAGTATATATTTTTATCAACAATCATATAACCAAGACGTTTCGAATGTCATTCTGTGGCCAAGAATCTTACCAGCGCGATTGCTATATAACATTCGCAGGCAAACTAATGCCTTGAGTTCATTCAAATGACGAATGATTACTTTTTTTAATGAACCGATTTTGATGAAACAAACTTTATTTGTTAAGTTGAGTTAAAACAAATCAATTGGTGAAACTTTTAAGTAAATCGGTTCAGTAGTTTCAGAGAAAAATGTGACCATCGACAGACAGACAGACAGGCAATAAATTAAAAAAAAAATTACTTTCTATTATTCTTTTTAAGTGTCCCTCTATCCATTTCAGTCAAAATTACTAAATGTACAGACAAAATATTTTTACCGTCTTATTATATATAGAGATTTTATGAAAACTACTAATTGGTCAACATGTTGAAATTAAAAATAGCTGTTTGTTGACAATCAACAGGGAATTATGGGGAGTGGGGGTGGGGGGGAGGTGTTGGTGTTAGGTATCGGGTAAATGGGACCGGTACATTATATGATATTCGATCGCTTTTGTTCGCTTAATGGGAGCTATTGTTATAATATTATTTTAGTATCATAGGAAACAATAAAATTTATATACGCATATACACAGATATATATTTCGATATCGAACCCAAAACCATCGCGTTTATAGCTAGTGATATGTATATATATTAATTCTAAATAAATACTAAATCACCTCAATGAATTTACTTTAAGCATTAAATATATTCATACTAAACATTATTGGTAAAACGTAAAGAGTGCTTAAATGTTATAGTTGTTTCTACTCACTATAGCTTCTTGGAGACTAATTCTCGAGCCGCAGTAAACCTTTGCTATTACCACGTATAATAATTATAGCATGTGGAAGAAAATTGCAAAATTTGATTAATTTTTGATAAATAAGAATTTAAAATAGAACTTGATATATAACAAGACAAAAGCCATTGTATTTTACCACTCTACCGGCAATGTTAACAGTAGATTTCCTCTGACTATTTTGCTATATGCGAAGATAGTATATAAAAAAAAGGAAAGAAAATGCTACCTAAACCTATATTCTAGTTTGTAAATTTTTATTTCAGCCCATTAACATTTTATCAAAGATAATTTAACCTCGTTAAAGAGAGATAATCTAAAATTGTTTCGTTCCCAGCTGGACACTGGCTTTTCTAATGGTGCGCCACTGAGCTCGAGCTAATAATGGTAGTTAATAATTTTCCAAATTATTATGATTTTATATACGTTTAAAGTAGATTGTTTATTTAAAAAAGTATCTAATAATACCTCAATTTTCAGTCTCATTTACAAGGAACGCTGTAACGTGATCACTTTAACTTCGTTATTTCAAGCACTTTAATTAGAGATTGACATTTATTTGTGCCATATAGATGACATTAATTTATTCGATACGAAGTTGGTACAAGTTATTTTAGTAAGAAATATATGGGTAATTTGATTTCGAATAATAATGCCTATGCGATGATTTTAGGTTCCACTTCATCACGTGTAACGGGTAACGAACGAGTATATTTAAATTATTTTCATTTACCAGTAGAGCTTTGCCATTTAACATGTAACGTTTCTAGAAGTAGAAACGTAGAAGTGAAATACATATAAATAACACACCAATAACACGATAGTTTCGCCATTTCCAATAATATGTTTATCTTAACAAAAACTATAAAAAACGCACTTGGATTTAACCTCGTCGTCTCAGAGAGCCAAGTATAGTAGTAAAATAAGCTAACTCGTTTAAGTTTCATACGATTAAGGCTTATCCTATACCGATCACATCGTAAAGTAGAGGCAAGAAGAACACTGAAGCTCTTCTATTGCGATACAGTTTACGTACCATAAAGTATTTGAATTTAAATTTATGAGAGCTTTTTGAATATCAGACTATTACAGTATTAAAAAACCGCCAGTAAAAATCCTTTCATGTGAAAGTTATTAAATTTTATGCGAGAGATTAAAATGTTTCTGTAATAAAAGTGTATATCGGCGCTCGTGTGGTTATTATTCGTTATGTGGTTCGTATCACATTTACACTTATACAACCATTCACTAGCGACTTCAGCCGCCATTATTTGTGTATGAGACATGACACATTCTAAATGCCAGAAGTTACTCTGACCGGAGGTATAAAAGGCGATATTCAAACGATTAACATGATGTAACAGAGAGGGTACATGCACAACGTAGGTGCTGCCGACTGGTGACATTAACAATTAATGTTAGTTGACATTTAACAATTAATGTTATAAGTCAAAATTATTACTATAATGCCTTGTTGCATTTCTGGATGTACCAATTTATCCGCAAGAAATAAAAGTAAATCATACAGTATAAAATTTTATTACTATACGAAGAATAGCTCATACCATGATTAGGTGAAGAACGCAAAAGATAAACGTAGTATAGAAACATACGTACGTATGAGTTTTGATAGTATATTTAGAAATAATAAATAATATTAGTAGAAAAAATAAATAAATTTTGTAATTCATACAGTTATTTATTAAAAAGTTAAAAAACCTAGAAGTATAGTAATATACAGTGATCTCTATAATTAAATAAAAAAATTAGAAAATCCTAAACATCAGTCATACATTCCTACGATTTTTCCTGGTATAGAAAACAATCTACAAAAATTGGTTTTAAAGTTACAAAGATTTGAAAGAAGACATCAACGTCGAATTCAAGCTTCGACATCAACCTAAGAAGAGCTTTATGCCCCGTCCACGTCCATATCTCGTCTGCGCTGACGACCGTTATTGGGAGACGCAGACCGGAATCCATATTTTATAACTTTTATCACATTAAAACATAATATAATTGAAGAGATAATTTTGTTTACGATTAGGGTCTTTAACTAAACAATATTCCAACTCCAGACTTACAATATTCGTATAAGTAAATTGAATTAAATAAGCTTCACGCTGCATCCCACACACAGCAGGGTGGGCAGAGGGATCCTAGTGTTAAGACACTCCGTTCTGAATTCTGAAGGCAATGCGTGTTGAGTGGCGGAAATCAACGCCGCGCTTTGCCTCGACACCAGAGCGAAGAAATAAAAATATAAATTGAATTAAATATTTCAATCATAGTAAGTAAAATTTAGATTTTTCAACATTTAAACCCACTTGAAAGAAACCCTCTAAAAATGCATAGACACGCTACTAAAACGATTTTGATAAAACTTGAATTTCGCTTAGTTGGAATATATGTTATTCAAATAAAAAAGAATCGTTTAGATATAATTTATAGTCTCTGAGAAATTTATGGAGCATATATACAAACATACAACAGCTTATGCCTGCATAGTTAAATATTATCCTATTCTAACAACATCGTGCCAAATGATAATCTCCTTTAATTAAATTAGTTAAAAAATAAACTCTTTTATGCTCTTTGAATAATTGTCATTTCTTTGCTCTGGTAAAACTAAACCGTGTTAGGTCCCACTACTCAACAGTCTCAAAATTGAACGGCAGGAGGCAAAAAAATAAGACTCTTCTTAACACTAGGCTCTCTTTGTCTGCTAAAAGCTAAAAACAAACGAGTTACCTAAACGCACAGTCTATCGGTTAGACGGAGCTTACACGCTCATTCTGGCGTCGGTTCAATCCACGATGACGGTTATTTAATTTGTTTGTCGTCTGGTCGCAGTAACGGCAGACTGATGTTAGTCACCGCTTAGACAGCAATGGAGTCGCACGCCGTCATTTATGTCATTTTATCGTATGGATGGAAGAAATATGAAGGAGCCTGGCGTTATGAATAATGGCGAACTATATTTATTGTTTTTTATTAATATCTTGTGTTTCCCCTCAACCCACTAGTGGAAATTGAACAACTGAACGTTTACAGTCAGACGTGTCTCTGCGCCACGAGGTCACTAGTAGAAGTATTCATAGTGATAGATATATTTTTGATTAGGTCCATAACTTATTATACTATATACGTATTTTAAGTTATTAGTGCGTTTATTTTGTTCAGAGGCTGGTTGCTGTACCGCGCAGTTTGTGTATCCGATTTGCCGCTCATGAATTGAACGGTTACTTTGTTTAACGTCGCACAACGTCCCTACATTATATTGTTAAGTGATGTATATTAGATACAAGTCATTTCATTTGTAGTTGGCCATTTAGGTTATAATAGATACTCTTTTTGAATATGAATGTCATTTTATTTTTAAGAACAATAATAAACATGTAAATTAAAAACATTGTAATCCCCCATGTAAAACACTATTTCTGCTTTGATTCAAGATCAAGGTGAGGTGGTTGATTGGTTTCATTTTTACTTGTACGGATGCCGACAGCGCATTCAAATAGAAGATTCCTATTCTCAATGGTCCTTAACCCTTAAAGACTATATGATTTTTTAGTTACTATACTCTTTAATTTTTGTCACAGCGCTTGGTACTTTTTTGTATCCTCCTAAATTGTGTGTAGCCCTTGAACGCGCGGGAAAAGTAGTCGTTCTCGCGCGCATAGTGCGCTATTGATTAACAACGTAAGTGTTGACCTTTTTTATGATATTTATTGAATTACTCATAAAAAATGGAGACTTAGCATGCATAATGAGGATTGTTTTTTGAATTATAATCTACGATAATACTAGTAACTACGAAATCTACGAAAATTTTATATCGAAGCTGTACTGGCATCTGCTGACGAGCCGACTGACTTAGAGAACTTATTAAAAAAAGATATTCATCAAGATGTTCTCCGAAGTGTTGACGATTAAGAAGAACTTCTGTCTCATCTCTTGGAAATAATTGAGAAACTAAAAGTCCCCTGCGATTTTTAATTTTTTTTTGTCACACTTGCAAGGAAAAAATCAATATATTTTTTTAATATTTATTTATTAAACTTAGCTAAGTTAAGGGCAACGTAATGTACTTAACAGAAACAAATACACCGATAAAAGGGTTACAAACCAAAAGGTTTGTATTTGTATGTTATTTTGTTATAAAAAAGAAAACATTATGGTCTCCTCTTGTATAATCAGCTGTTTAAGTCATATTTTCAATTTTTATTTACTCTGAGTTTTTTACAAAAATATATACAAATAACTACTCACATATATTTGTTTGGAGGTCAGTTGTGGCGCAGCGGCACAAAGTGTGACTGTGAAACCGACTGGTTGTGGGTTCGATCCCCACTTAAACGACTTTTCTACAGATTTATTATAAGTATAGATTTGTTAACATAAATCCAAACTAACAGGTAAAAGTAAGTTGTTTACAATTTCTTACAATTAGTTAATAATTTCATTACCTTTAAAAATAAGGTGTTTATAACCCAATATAGTCTTAGTGGGTTATGTGTTTCATTATAGCTCTTAAGGGTTAACCAATGCTGGCGTGCCTCAAAGTGGCGTGTTGTCTCCTTTTTATTTTTATTTTCTATTAATTCTATATGTACTAAAATTTATTCTCTCTACCACCTGTATGCTGACGACTTACAAATTAACGCACAAGGTATTCTCACTGAGCTATCTGGTACTATCAAGAGAATAAATAAAGACCTTAATCAAATATCAATTTGGAGTAAATGTTTGGAACTGACGATAAACCCTTTAAAAAGTTAATCTATTGTTAGAATCGGAAGCAGTTAACGTTTTTAAAAAAACACGATAAAAACACACATTGTCTATATGTTTCTAAACTATTTGGAAAAAGATACTATGTAATTGCAACAAGTGATATGTATTACCTAATAACAATACTTCACACGAGTTTCCTTCCGTTACCTACAAGCAACTGCCCTCGATTGACACAATTCCTCTGCTTTTATAATCTTTTTCACTAACATTTAGCCTCTTTTACACGAGTTCGCTAACACTATTTTGATCGGCAGTCATAGGTTATTGGAAAAAAATTATAAATCACAGATAGCGCCTGTAATAAGCAATGGGGTTTTTATTTCATTTAGCGAGTCCGCCCGAAACCAGCTTAGTTATAGACCAACATCTGTCTTGGGAAACTCAAGTATGAGAGGTAAGTTAAAAGGTTTACGCTGCTTCTGCGTGTCTAAGAAGGCTGCGTAATTTCCTACCAACGCCGATCAAAATTCCTTGACAAAGTCGCTCCTATCATCAGTTCTTGATTTTGCGGATGTATGTTATCTTGACATCAAAGAGTAGCAATTAAATAAATTTATGCGGCTTCAAAATCTTTGCATTAGGTTTATATTAGGTGTGCGTAAATATGATCACATTTCTGAGTTTCAAAATAAGATTAAGTGGCTCCCTATCCGCCTTTGGAGGAATACTCACAATACTCGAAGCGTAAGCAGACTGAAGAAGAAGAAAAGAAAGGAACTGTGGGCTACGGCAGCGCGACGACGTTAGTGACACGAGACCGAATGTTCAACTCATTTATTATATACTTTATTTGGTTATTTATATGATTTGTTATTTTAAATTTTACTTTAAATTTACAACGCTGATTTAGTGTGTTTACAAATGTTGCTTATGAACAATATTAAGTATTGTGCAATACCCCTACAGAATAAAGAAAGAAAAGAAGAAAAATGATATAAATACTTTTCACGGATAACATAATTCTAGAAGGAAAATGAAAAAAAAATCAAACAATCAAAACACTTTTGAAAAATATCAAAAAAATCCCGAAAAGTCTGTGAGTGCCTACTATCGAAATTTATCTTATTAAGCTAATCCACAAATGATTAGTAGGTATTATGATAAACAATTTAATTATTTCATGGAGTTATATTATGTTTTATTTTCGTAATACAACATAATAATAAGTAGTCTAATATTTTTAATTAAACCAATAAGAAAGCTTTTAAATATGTAACTAAAAATAATAATGAAATATGCAATATATATACTATTTAATATAAAATGTTGAGTTTCAATTAATAAAGTCGTTTTTTTTAAGGATAAAATACGACTATATTAATATAATAAATCGTACACACTTAGTTACATTTTCTTTTGACTAAATAAGAGAGAGAATAGAGTATTACTTACGTAATTAACTAATATAAATTAATCATGAAAATAATGAATATTTTTTTTTCATCATGTTGTACGCAAGTCGTTTGCGTGAGAACAATGGTGCAAGAGGTCTTAACACTAAGAGGCTCTTATGCTTAATGTATATATATACAAAAAAAGAATAAAAACAATGAATATTGTTGTCCACGTTTATTTTGTCGATCATGCTGAAGGCGAGACGTCTGCGTGAGAGTAATGGTGCAAGGAGTTAAATAATAATAATAATTAAAAATGAAATAAATCTTTAAACGATATAGTAGAGGTTACAACTCCCAAATAAATTAATAATAAGAAATATGTTGTTATAGTAACCCTGGTGGTTTAATGATACAAGATGTGAGAATCTACTATAAACTTGTAAAGTAGAAAATATTAGTGACATGATAAATAGCTAGTTAATTAAATACTTTAGTGTTAAGACACACCGTTCCCTACTTTCCGCCAAGTTCTGGAGGCATTGTGTGTTGAGTGGCGGAACTCAACGCCGCGCTTTGCGTCGACACAGTGCGAGGAAATGAAAATATAAATGTAAATATATATTTATTTAATTTTCCGAGTGGGGATCGAACCCACAACCAGTCGATTTTACAGTCATACTTTGTGCCACTGCACCACGACTGGCCTCAATTTAACTTATATAATTTAGCTTTACTTGCGAGTAATGTACGTAATTTGTTTATGTCAGATTTTTGTGTTTCTTAACTTCATTTATCCATTACTAAGTGACAGACCAAGTTTAGGGGAGCACCAAGATAGAATTTCTACAAATTCTTACAGACACGGAAAAAAGCAGGATTTTACTACTAACATAATATGAAACTGTAAGGCGAACAATATAGCCACTCAGAGCATAACGGATAGCCTGCAACACCGACCATAGAAACTTAAAATATTATTAATGGAATCTTTATAGAACGAAAGTAAACAATAAGAAATAAAATTTAGAAATAAATAAAAAATAAATCAGCTTCACGCTGTATCCCGTACACAGCAGGGTAGGTAGGGGGAACCTAGTGTTAAGACACTCCGTTTCCCACTTTCTGCCGAATTCTGGAGGTATTGCGTGTTGAGTGGCAGAACTCAACGCCGCGCTTAGCCTCGACACCAGAGCGAAGAAATGGAAATATAAATTTAAGTAAATATTTCATCTCCTCGAGTGGGGATCGAACCCACAACCAGTCGGTTTTACAGTCACACTACGTGCCGCTGCGCCACGACTGGCCTCAAAACTGGCCCTTTAGAAAAAGAGGGTAAAATAGTACTACTAATAGTAGGGTTCAAAGTATGTATAAAATATCGGCGTCTTCAATAATAGAAACATACAATTTGAAATTCTTCATTAATAAAATAAATCAAACGGTCAAACGCGAGTTGCTCTCGACCACCGTATCAGGGCTCCGTATCAATCTCAGGGTTCCAGTTTAACAGATATTTCCCGTTAAACTAAAATCCTTAACAATTTATAAAAGTTGACATTTTATATGAAATGAACTACAAATATAAGATTTGAATTGTTTTATCTGTGATATATCGGAAAATTCAAGTTTATTATTTGTTCCTTTATTTGCACTGTAAAAAAAACATAAGCTATGCAAGCAAAGTCGCAAGCGGAAAACTACTTCTTTACGTTTGGAGAGCAGACTGATGGTTCCCTTTACATAGGAAGGTACTCCTCATGATGCAAATGAAACTAAAATACAATTACAATTTAAGTATAGAACAGCTCAAGTATTTATTTTTCATAGCGGCTGAATATTGTAGCACACACTACGAGTATGTACACGCTACGTACATACGTAGTACGAGAGGGTCGTTGTGGGTCGCTCGTATTTTAATGTTTGCAATAAAACTTACACTTAAAAATAACTATAAAGGAATAAAAGATAAATTTACACAAGTTTGTGATTATTTTTGACTTATTTTGTAGAGTTATTGGACACTTAGAAAAAAAAATGTTTTTTATTGGAAAATGTATTTAAATATTTTGAACTAGCGCTTCTTGGAAACCATTCAAGCAGTATTGAAATCCTTATTTAAATTGATTGAGCCGTTTCTAACTTTAGTTGGGATCTATTGTATTGATAAATGACTAAAAATATTTTTTCTATAATATATAGGAAGCGTCAGCGCGCGCGTCGTTTTACGGGAACAACATATAGGGTTAAATATTTCAAACCCATTCCTAAAGAAATCATCTATATACCTCAACAATTTAGACGTAGGATTTTTTTCATTGCACGATGTTTATCCATACCTGTATTTCGTGTGACGCAGTTACAAATAGACACCAATAACGTAAACACATACTACTACAAAAATACTACTAAACATTGCTGATCTTCTACTTTTTATTCATAAAAAACATAACCGAACGAGAAAGAACGAAGATATTGTTATTTTTTTCGCAATTACCTATCTTTTACAATAAATCTAAACAACGTTCAAAGCTCTTATTAAATTGTTTGATAAAAGCCTACCCTCAAGTAACTTATTATATGTTTTTTAATATAAAATTGTTTAGAAATAATGCATGGTTACCGAACCACCCTCAAAATTTTATTAAAAATTTAAAATAATATTGAATTAGGATACTCACATCGTCGTCGTCGAATTTGCATTTTACTACCACTAATATTTTTATCATAAGTAATATTAAAAACTCAACATTTGTTTATTACTAGTCTTAAAAGAATGCATTTTTTATGGTTCACTCAAATACTGACACACAATAGTTTCACATTTAAAACAAATGCTCAGTAATCACATGTCATATTCATCACGATTTTAGAATCCGATTAATGATTCGATAATACTAAACAACATCCAAATAGTTTAAAACACTTAATAATCGCTCAAAATCTAAAGACGAACAAAATATGATAAATACAACGAGACTTAGCCGCGCCGCGATGTTATACTTTATGTACACATAATGACATAACACATTACACAGATAATTAATAACTATTGTAATAGTTCATAGAATATGGTAGTGCCATTAATTAAAATACCTACCAATACTTTAAATTTTTTAATTAAGATTTTTATTATTATTTACACTTGATTATTTTGATACAAAATGGTATAAAAATTAAAAATGGTATAAAAATTAAATAGAAACGAGTCTTATAATGTTACATGGGAACCTACGAAAACTCAATATGAAATAAATAATTATTTAGAAATTATTTGTTAATAGTATTGATAATTTTATTAATTATTTTAATACCAAATCACGCGTAAAAAGTATAATCTACATTTATTATGAAATATTTCTTATATTAAGCAATATGTGTTTCGCGCCATTGTTGCTGCACGATACAACAACAATGGCGCGAAACAAACACCACTTTTGGTGTTTCTCGGTCAACTTTCGAACGACGTAGCTAAATGTCACCTTCCGCCATGTATTTTAAAATTTTAAAATTTCGGAGACTATTGACAACTTTATTTATTTAATATCTCTGTTTATAAAATTATATTGAAGGATAAACAATTGTTCGTAATAATTACATTTTTATTTTTATAGCTATTATATGAAAAAAGATAATAAAAAATTACTGAGTTGACTAGTAATCATAACTTTTTAAGTAATGAGTAGCTGACGCTGACCATTACTTAAAAAGTATTTTATAAATAAATAGAGTCCAAATGAATATTTTATTATTTTTTCTATTATTAATTATTACTATAAACGTAATTATTAAAATTTAAATCTTAAATGAAAACTAGTATTCGGATTTTGGGGTAAAAAAAAAGATTTTTTTTAAGTATCAAAATGGGTTTTTTGATTTAATCAAATAGTAATTGATATGCAGGAAACTATTATTTACATTTATAGTTTATTTAATATGTGTCATTTATATATTTCAATATTGTAATTTATTTATTTATCATTTATATACATACATAAAATCATACATACATTTAATAGGATTTGTATATTTTATAATAAGTATTCGTATTTAGTATATATACGACTGAACTGGCAAGGAGTTGTAATATTTACTTACGCCTACCCCCTTGTCGACGGCATATTTTATAATTAACAGTCGATACTTGCCACTCGATGCGCTTTATATACGTTCCATTGTTTTCTTTATTATTTTCTTCTAAATCAGTATTTATCGTGTTCTCTTTTATATATATGTTTGTGGTTGACTTTTATATAAACTGTGTCGTGATTTACTATTTGTGTTCAAACTATATGTACTTTAAAGTGGTGTTGAATATACTCAGTGTAAACCGTGAGTAGACTTTTTATTCATCTCCATCAACACTTTAGATATATCTAAATATTTACCTGTTTTACCTTTACCGGAATTTTATTACCATTTTTATGACTTTTATCAAGAAAATGACAGTTTTAGTAGGTGGTACTTTTACGTACGTAGTAACTAAATACGTGACTTTCATCCTGTGTCTTTGTATTATCATTATTTATGATATTTGCTTTGCTTTTACTTTTATTAAGTGTTTTTATTTTAAAACAGCATACTGTCACTTTACTTCTGCGGAGTACATGGATATTATTTTAATTTGTGTGGGCTGGTATTCATAGAAGTAAATTACTAGGGCCAGTTTTTATTGACGGTAATTTAAATGCTACGAAATTTTTAGACAGAATATATCGACCAGATCCTCCTAGACGTATATCGTTATATGTTACGGAGATACAATTCATGCATTTAAACATTTTGATAATTTAAAAATCTATCCCCCTCGAGGAGATTAAATATTTACTTAAATTTATTTTTCCATTTCTTTGCTCTGATGTCGAGGCAAAGCGCGGCGTTGAGTTCTGCCACTTAACACGTAGTGCCTCCAGAATTCGGCAGAAAGTGGGCAACGGAGTATCTTACACTAGGTTCCCTCCGCCTACCCTGCTGTGTGCAGGATACAGCGTAAAGCTGATTTAGATTAGTATAGATTACGTACAATTACATTCTATTGACTATAGTACGTAATACGTATTATATTGAGACACGAGCTCTGCAGAAATCTTAACGCAGGAGAGCCACAAAGCCGTGAGCAATTATATAGAAGATTGCGGTTGGAGCACCGACGAGAGGTTATAGGAAATACTATGTTGTATGAAGTTATAGAAACATATATTGACACACTTATTGTTTATTATAAATAACATAACAAATAATAAATTTAATAATAATAATAAAACTTTATTATACATAAAACCTTATAAGTTTACTTTATTATGAAGATTTTAAAACGCTTTTATTATGTCGAGTAGTAATCATGTATTAAAATCTAAGGACCTGAATTCTAGTTGTTGTATCTTATTATTGTGTTCCGTGGTAAAAAATATGTGTTTAGTTTTTAAACTGTGGTTTAACTTAAGTAGACTTAAAACTATTGTGGCTATATAATAAAATCTCAAAAACTCAATGACTTGTAATAATCGTTATCGTTACAATTATATTTAAACTAGATACATTAATATGGTATCATTGAACAGCTGGTCCAATGATGAAGCTAGGACTTGCATAGTGCCACTTCAAAGGTTACTAGAAAATTGCTACAATTTAGGATCATATAATTTATATCTAAACTATAAGAATATTTGTTAATTCTGTATCATACCACTATAGCTAAACAGATAAAACGTAATTCTGATTCCTATTCGTTATTCTAAGAGACAATGACAGCGCTCCGATCGAATCTAATCCGGTCGGAAACATCCACGATATGACGGACATACCTACGTGAGTAGATAAGCTCCGGTAGAATGTAACTATAATGTTTTCGGGTAAAATTGTCCTTTCTCAAGATATTATCAATGCTATCAGCTTATGAGACGAAAATCAAACACTAACCAACGCCTTACAGCAATAAGAAATATTTATAATATGTTTTATAGCTTCACTCTTTATCTCTGGCGGAGTAGTGTAATATTCTGGCGCCATATGACAACATAGAGCTGCTTTCATACAGAGATGTTTTGGCAATTAACGAAGAGAATGGTGCATCCAACACTTCAGTCCCTGGTGGTGAATATGAGAAGTCAGGAAACTTTCTAAGGATAGCTTTATGGATAAATTTAATGTGATAGTTGGTGATAAAAAATTCTTGCCTTTAGGCATACGACCTCAGGAACTTGTGTAATAAAACTTAAAAGGTCTTCACTCTAGAGAAAACATTTTTACAACATGTTCTTAAAATGTTTATGCCTAAATCGTAAATGTAACGATTCTATCTTATAATATATAATTTTCTTTTTATAGATTTCCTAGCTTTTAATTGCGATTTCGCCCGTGTTGTCCAACGGCAGTAGGTAACTATGCGCTGGGTGTCACATGACACGATTTGCACGTCGCGTCGCAGCATTACTATTAATGTAATTTTATAGTCTTCGTTGATGAATGGACAATCAAATAGAAAATAATATGTTTAAGATTTAAGTCAGTATTTTCTGAGAAAGGTAGGGTCAACCAAACAAACTCTTCAGCTTTATAATATTAGTGTAGATACGGGGAAATCTGAGTTTCTCTACGTTTTTTATTTTATGGATATATTTATTAAATTATATTTTGTTAGGATTTCGACATTGTAATAGTTGTTCGATCTTGTTGGTCAAACGACGCTTGAATATAATTAAAATTGAATTGTCAGTGTTACGACACGTAGAGTTTTATAAGAGGGAATAATAATTATAAAACTAAAATAAATGTAGAGAAGAACTATGCCTCTCGTGTGCCTATAAACGCGAAAGGTCAGGTGGATGCAATTTCCACTCGAGAAAATGAAATATTGAAAATATTTCTTCGCTCTGTTGTCGACTCAAAGCGCGGCGTTGAGTTCCGCCACTCAACACGCAATGCCTACAGAATGTACACTAATAACGAATTATTAGAACAGCAATACTTAAATGTAACTGGTGTGTGTGTTTGTGTTTGTTGTATATTGTAATTACATATTTTTATTTATATATATATATATATATATATNTATATATATATATATATATATATAAATATTGGTCTAAACTTAAGCAAACATTTTCAAAACAAAACATACCAGAAAGACCTTTACAAAATCGTAAACTTAAAATATTACGCGGTATTCATAGAGAGAAGGACGTCAACGAAGATATAGGGTCTATAACTCATAAGAGATGAAAATATGCGAGGAAATGTAAATATTAAAGATACTTTGCGTCAACGTATGGGATATTTGTAGCGTTTATTTACGGTACAAACGCACCGTGTAGTTCTGAGTATATACGTCTATACTAGCATTTTTTTAAATTTGTACTAAGAGAATCAAACCCACAACAGTTGCGTTTACAATCAGACACGGCCTAAAATGTTTAATTTTTTTTTTAAGTCAACTTTTTTTGCAAATCGATTTTACCTCATAAAATTGTAGTCACAAATATGTAGAGGCAGCATTTACTTTACTAGCAAATGCTGTATAAAACACTGTTGCCTCAAACCTTTTTCCTGAAACGCAAAAATGTAGTTATCCTCAGCAAATAACGACGGCGCTCTACTTCCGGAATATTGAACGTTCAATTACAGGGATATTTGTTCAAAATATTCCTATCCGTTATTATTTATTATATCCCAGTTTGTTCAAAATATTTGTCTTTCAAATAACATTGGGCTCTTTTCCTGCTCATTCATAACAAAAACCGTCTTTGAGTGTAAATGTAAACATGTTAAGTACATAAAATATACGTTAAAAAACAGAAAATATTCAAGAATTAATTGATAGACCTTGTTTTTTAATTTCGTGATGNATATATATATATATATATATATATATATATATGCTGCTTGTATGTTTCCATCAACCTTTCGAGACATTGAGTAATAAAACAACGTCGAACTCGCGCTGTATCGGGTATAAAGTAGGATAGGCAGAAGAAACCTGGGAACCTATGGATTAGCTAGATTTACTTTTAATGTTAGTTAGTTATATTTTAAGTATATTTAAATTTATATAAAAAAATCTGAAAAACCGCTTCTAACTGATCGTCGTGTAGCGCGCACTCAGCCGACGTAGTCGCTACTGTGGAGTACCTACTGTGCGACCCGCGAGTAAGGACTTAAATGTTCGAGTGGAAATAAGCTTCGGAAAATGGGAATCACATTAAAGGATTATAAACGATTTAAAATGTATTAATGAATTTTGAACCATAATAATAATAATAATAATAAACTCTTTATTGTACACCCAAAAAAGAAATAATAGAATACAAATGTAAGAACATGTACAATAGGCGACCTTATCGCTGAAATAGCGATTTCTTCCAGGCAACCTTAAGGCGTTGGAAATCGGAAAATAAATAAATAGTGAGTAGGGTGTGAACAATACTCAATATAAATAATACATAAACATACATAAAGATAAATACACATATATATACATACTACTTACATACATACATATATACATACATACAAACATAGGGTAGTTGGTTTATGTCCCCGATAAGTATAAGTGTCTTGTAGTTGTTTAGATGTGTATAAG
>JAAIXJ010001253.1:0-42542 GCA_013403705.1 Heliconius hermathena | reverse complement strand
TTTTTTTTGGGTATTGGGACGATTTGAGCGTCTTTCCAGGCTGAAGGAAATTGATTGGACGTAATGGAATAATTAAATATGGAAGTGATTATAGGGCAAATGATGTCGAGGATGGGAATGATCATTTTACGACTAATGCAGTCAGCACCCACTGAATCAGAATTAATGGCTAGAATGGTCTTCTTAACATCACTTTCTGCAAATTGACTAAAGAAAAAACTAGGATGCCTAGGAGAGGACAAAGCATTGAGATTGTTGATTGTATTTAACTTCGATGTGTCATCAATAACACTAGAAGATGAGAAGTGCTTATTAAGTTCATTGAAATTGATGTTATGAGTATTAATGTGTTGTTGTGCTTTACCTACTCCTATAGATTTCAGAAAGTTCCATACTTTGAAAGAATCTTTTTCTTCAATCACAGATTTGTGTATATGGCGTCGTTGATTATCTCTACACATTGTATTGCAGCGATTACGAGTTTTCTTGTAGTTGTTTTCGTTTTTAACACTAGGATTAATTCTAAATTTCAATTTTGCAGTGTTTTTTTTATGTTGCAGTTTTTTAATGTCGTCCGTTAACCACGGAGCAGGAAGATGCTTCATTCGCACAGGACGGATAGGAGCATGATGATCATACAGTTTGATGACGAAGGAGTTGAACACAGCCAACTGATCATCAACTGACACATGATTTAAAGCGATGGACCAGTCAATAGCAACTGCATCCTCACGCAGGCAATTTAAATCTATATCCCCAAAATTACGCCGCAGAAGGATTCTTGATTTAGCTTTTGGAGGCTTAATTTTATACGCTAAGTAAATGAGATCGTGATAGGAAAAAGCTAAAGCTGGATATTAACCATAATTATTTCCTTTAGGAAAATGAAATTATATTTTAAGTATAAAAAAAAATCATTATCGATGAATAACCGGTGAAGTAGAGGTTTTTTAAAATGTATGATAATTTTATTTGATCGTTTCTGTTTTATTTCCCAGCTTCACGCTTTATTCCGCATATAGCAGCGCAGGCAGACGGAGCCTGGTGTTAAGACACTCCTTTCCCCGCGCACTGTCTAATTTCCAAGATATTGCATTTTGAGTGGCGGTTTCTCAACGCCGCGATTTGTCTTGTTACCAAAGCGTGAAAATTAAAATAATTCACTCACTGAACTGAACTGAACCTACAACCGATACTTTCACCGATACAGTCAGATCTGTGTCACTGTGCCAAGACGGCGTTCATGATAGCAATTATACTTTAACTCTGTAAGTTCATAATAGTTTAGTATTTTAATCCATTATACAATTTTAAGTTTATTAGATCCTTCATAGTTACAATATCAAAAGTTGCACAGAACGCACCGCGCCAATCGTTCTCAATCTTGTTAAGCCTTCTTAGACTGCAGCCTTAGTATTTGTTATATTAACCTTATAGTATTTAAATGATTAGAGTGTTATTTAAAGCTAACAATTGATATATTGTAAGCGGCGTGACGCGTGACGCCCGCCGCGCTGAGTGCGGTGCGGCTTGTATCGCTCGTGTCACGTGCCATGTGTCACGTGTCACGTCGACATATCAATTAGAGATGATTGAGTGAAAAGCAAATTTGTATTATATTCACTCACTGACAAATCGTTTTTACGCTTTATAATATTTGCATTTCAATTATAGGTAAATATAAATAGGTAAATATTTTGAACTACTTATAAATAATATGTGCCATTATTATATATATGAAGGTGGTCGGTGGTGGCGCAGACGCACAAGCGTGTTAATGTAAATGCAATGATTGTACAGTTCCTGCTGAAGAAAAACTGGAAACTATAAGGTGCGGCGCAGTTCCGCCACTCTACAAGCAATGAATGGTGATGATGACAATTCGGCAGAAAGTGGGTAACAGAAGTGTCGTTACGGAGGAGTGTCTTAACATTACGTTCCCTCTGCCTGCCCTTCTATATGTGGAATGTAGCATGAAGCTAAAAAAATATTATTATAAGGCTTTTGAACAGTCTATTTAGAAGGAAGTTTCCAGGAAGGCTTTTGTCTATTTTACAATACATTAATTGTTTCTGACAGAAAGCGTCACTTACTTCGGATACTTACAATATGTTATTTGTCATATAAACTCCACCTACTCTACGCCTAGTCGTGGCGTACAAAGTGTAACTGTAAAGTCAACAATCCATACCCAAATGAAATATTTATTTACATTTATATACTCATTTCTTCGCTCTGGTGTCGAGGTAAAGCGCAGCGTTGAGTTCCGCCACGCAACCCGCAATACCTCCAGAACTCGGCAGAAAATGGAGAAAGGGGTCTCTTTACACAAGTTCCCTCTGCCTACCCTGCTGTGTGCGGGATACAGCGTGAAGCTGATTTTGATTTAAATTTACCACCACGCCGACGAAGTTGCCATTAAAAGCTAATACTTTCTAACTCATAATGACTTTTTCTAACTCATAATGTAAAAAAAAAGTTGAGTAAAAATTTCCTGTTCTTATTTGTGAGTAATAATAAGCCTCATTACTTATTGAAAACTTAAAAACATCTGTAGTAAATACTTACTGAAGCTAAATTCGAACCGACAACATGCAACATGCAAATCGAAAAGTGCTTCACGATGAGATTATAGTGATTTTTAGGGTTCCGTACCCTTTAACGAAAAAAGGAACCCTTATAAGATCACTTTGTTGTCCGTCCGTCTGTCTGTCTGTCAAGAGCCTTTATCTCAGAAACGCTTGAAGATATCCAGTTGAAATTCAAACAATATAATCATATACCCATGATTTTATGAAAAAAAAATATTTCTACATTTACTTTAAAAAAAATGGCCGTTTACATCGCAAAACGCATATTTCGACAATATAAAGGAAATAAAAATTAATAGGATACTTCCGGTTGACCTAGACTTATGAAATTGGCAGCAAGTAAATAGGTAGTGCTAGTTCAGGAAAAAATCTGAAATGTAATCATTTGTGGTTAAATCCTAAAAAAGAATAGCCTTAAGAGGCAGACAAAATTAGGTATTAAAGCCGCCAGTTCGCGAGAGAGGTATCAGATGAAAGGACTCTGGCTAAGCTAAGCTTGAATTGCAGAAAAGGCTCGAAACCTTTAATTTTTTTAGCAAACGATCTATGCGCTAGCTCGATTACTTACTCTTTGAGAAAACGTATAAAATTTAGAGAACACGCCGCTTGGAAATCGACCCAGTGCTCTGACCATTAAGCCATACCTTTGTTAAATCAACGGAAAGTAAAGAACGGAGTGTTTCAAGACTTAATTCCCTCTGCCTACTCCGTTTTATATGGGACAGTGCTTGAAACTAAAAAAATATGTATCTGTATCAAAAGAGGATTCCGGAAGAAATTTCTCCACCCGTCGCCACATGTATTCTCTCACAGAGATCATACGAACCTTCGCCGGTCGTATATCACAGGCTTGATTGACTGTAAAACCTGTCAAATATTTATTTTATATGAAAAATACTAATGTCAAGTTAGTGGTTCTACTTGCATGAATTATACTTATACATATAATATATACGTAACATTTAACAATTTAAAGACTGTCGTGGTGCAGTGGGACAGAGTCTGTATGTTAATGCGACGGTTGTGGGTCCGATTGTGTGGTTCTCGGGGGAATGACTATATCGAAAAACAGTTTTTACATATTTCCTGCTCTAGTATACAAAACGCAGCGTTGAGTTTCGCAACTCAAAACGCAATGTCTCAAAACTTAGCCGTAAAATAGGAAACGAAGGAGAAATTGGGCATAAGTGGGGAACGGAGTGTCTTAACACTAAGTACCTGAAGCGAAAGCGAAGAAGAAAAGCGAAGTTCTCTGGTATACTAAAAATAGAAAATAATTAAAAAAATACAATACAACAGTTTAAAAGACTACTCAAATAAATAATTTCACAAAACTACAAAAGCAATCAATTGCGTTATATTAAGATTCCAATATTTCAACAAAGATACGAGTATTGTATAAAAACGTTAACAATATTTTTTTAAATGAAACTATTTTAACCGGATTAATCGCGTATATTTTGTATTTTTATATATTTTTGGAAACCCGACGTTTCGAACAGTTTGCAGTAGTCCGTGGTCGCGGGTAGACTGAGGTGGCATTCGTCTGTCAGTTGACATAATTATTATATCAAACTACCGCCAACGATTTCTTAATTGCCTCGCGTACTGCCCTGGATTCCTGCAGAATGAGCTGATAGTATCTTGCCCTCTGGTATGGTGGGTTTGAGACTTCAATGATTTTATGAGTGGGTCCCAGGTGGTAGAAAGCTTCCAGCCATCCTCTCTATTGAAATTAGGATGTTTTTGTATTTCAATAGCCTCGCGGATCATTCTAGGAATGTATCTGTTTTCCTTAGCGAGGATTTGGGGTTTATCAAACCTAATGTAGTGGCTGGGTTTATCCACAGTATGCTCACACACAGCTGACTTCGATACATGCCCTTTCTTGATATCGGAGATGTGTTCCTTCACCCTAACACCGATGTTTCTCTTTGTTTGATCGATGTATGATAAGCCACAGTCACAGTCTAGTTTGTATACACCTGCACCTGCAAAAATTTATAAAAATACAAAATATACGCGATTAATCCGGTTAAAATAGTTTCATTTAAAATGTGTAATAATCGTGAAAATCAAAGAATTTATTACGTTAACGATATTTTCAACTTCCAACCGGCACACGGTTACCTATATTGGCTGGCTACTTGATAAATGTTCCTGTATTGCTGGCTAAAACCTTTTGTAACCCCTAGTTGACAACCCTTCAACCCTCTTTATATATGACTGAGGGCGTGGCGCAGTGTGGGTAGCATGCAGCATGGGTACACTGCACACGTATAGCGGGATAGAGATAGAAACCTAGTGTTGAGTGGCGGAACGCAACGAGGTTCTTGGTCTTGTTACAAGAACGAGGAAATGAAAATTTTTCATTCCCCCGAGTGGGAATTGAACCTACAATCGTCGTCACGTTTATATTTAGGCGGTGTTCCGCTGCGCCACTATGACCTTAAAACATATAATATGTATGTTTGAAACAACTGAAAGTAAAAAATCTATCCTTATATGACATTGTTACGTGGTTAGCCAGAGTTCTACTGTATCCCTAATAGTTTGTTCCGTATTCTGGTCGAAAAAAGACAAATGTCTCAAAAATAGGCAGAAAACAAAAATAGAGTACGCAGAGTCTTAACAATATTTTCTCTTTGCCTATCCAGTTGAAATACGAACACGTGATGATATAAAAAAACGACTAAATGCAACCGGTTTCTTTTAGCACTTAGAAACTTAATTTCTTCATTCTTCATTCTTCATCTTTCATCTAGTGCTCCAAGGGACTGTAGGCTTGGATATTTGTTAGACAAACAGACAGACATACAGTACAACAAAGTGACCCTACATGGGTCACGTTCTTTTCCTTTCCTTTTTTTTATTAAAAATACTCCTTGGTTTAACCGTCGTCGCGTTTGGGTCGCAGCTGTCGTCTACACAATGCCAGATTAATAGCAGCGCTTATGAGGAAACTTTTATGTTGCAAAAGTTTTCACTTTCTGTTGGAATGCCATAAAAATATATGACAAAAACTTTTAGATAAGTAGTTATGTAGCAAATTAGTTTTTAGTCTTTCACGCTGTACCGCTGCCCGCACACAACAGGATAGACAGAGGGACCCTGAAAATCTAATGTCCCCACTTTTCGCCGAATTCTGAAGGCATTGCATGTCGAGTGGTGGAACTCAACGCCGCGCTTTGCGTATTCGCCAGAACGAGACAATGAAAATATTAAATATTTCATTTTCTCGATTAGGAATCGAAAGTTCAAATAGTACTAGTTCAATTTCTATGTAAAATATTCAGCTGCACGCTCTTATCCCACATATAGCAGGGTAACCCAGTGTAACCCGGGTGTGACCCAGTGTAACCCGGGTGTAACCCAGTGTAACCCGGGTGAGCAGAGGGACCAGTGTTGAGACACTTCATTCCCCCACTATTCCGCTTAGTTCTCGGGATATTGCGTATTGAGTGGTAGCGTGGCGCTCAGCGTCACACTTTATCTGGTTACCAGAGCGAGGAAATGAATACATTTCCATTCCCGTGAGTTGGAATTGAACCCCCAATAATCCCGTTTACAGTCGGATATTATGCCGCTGCGTTATGACGGCCCCTTTTTTAATATAAATGAAACATAATAAGAGCTTTCCTAATTAAGCCGCACAGGACGCAGAATTTAATTAATTTTTCTGCCGTCGTCGAGTACTTACCGTCGAGTCATCATTGAAATGTTATTTGGGCAAAAGAAGCCTCTGGACAATAATATCGGGTAAATAGTAATTATAGGCTTTTGTATTACATTATGTTATTTAAAATATACGGTTTTAGACTAATACACACCTTATTTTAGACGGTGTGTGGTGAACGAAGTTTACGCACTAGGTTCACACTGTATCACACACATAGCAGGGTCGGCAGAGGAAACCCGGAAATCTAGTGTTAAGACACTCCGTTCCCATTAAGATATTTCCGTTTCCCACTTTCCACCGACCTATCTGGGGGCATTGCGCTAAAAAACTAAAAAAAGCTTCGCGCTTTATCCACGTATCAAAATAGGCAACGGGACATAGCATGCTGAGCGGCGGAATTCCAAGACGCGCTTATTCTACCAGAGGGTTGAAATGAAAATAACTCAAATACATACGGACATCGAACCCACAACCATTGCATCTACTGTCCGATACTGCCGTATCGATACAACAACTTCTATGCGTCTAGTTATGTCAATACTAGGAAATTTACAAAATCATCCACATAATATAACATTTAAAGTTCAAATATAAAACAATCTACTCTTGATCATATTTTATTAGTAGCAGGAACCATTTTCACGTATCCATTTCCCCCACGTCGTGTATCGCGCAGTGTCGCGCCGCGCGGCTGTCACTGTAATATTCATATGCAATCTTCTCACGCGACAGACATCATACAATAATGGTATATGTTATATCAGACTGCTGCGTTGGTGGAATTGTGCTATGTTTAAAAATACTATTTTAGGGTTCCCTTACCTTAAAACGTAAAAACAGAACCTTTATAGGATCACTTTGTCCGTCTGTCCGTCTGTAAAGACCAATCATCTCCAGATCGCGTAGAGGTTCATGCTGAAATTAATACCAAAGATTGAATGTATATGCCCGCAAATTTAAGTTCTTAAACTTTTATAAGTTGTACTTCCTTTAACATACTATTCTGAAATTTGTACGTAAGCCTCTGTGGGTGAGTCTGACTCGCCTCAATCGGTTTTTATTTAAAAAAATATTTATCTTTCCTAAAGCATAACAATAATAAAAAATATATATTATGTTATATTTTTTGTGTAATAGCAGGATAGGCGTTATGTAAGAACCTAGGGTTAAGACACTCTGATCCCACACACCGCACTATTTTTGAGACATTGCGTATTGAGCGTCAGAACTCAACGCGCTGCTTTGTTTCGGTTGCTGAACGAGGAAATGGAAATAATTTATTTCCTCGAATAACTTTATCTTAGAAACTCTGTTTCCATCGAGGGAGCTTTTACTCTACATACTCTCCTATTTAAACCGTATACAGACACACGCTGGTGGCAAGATTACATATAAACATTATATCGTATGAGCTCGCGTTATTATTCCTTAGAACCGAGTTGCCCTCTGAGGACTGCTGTCTTCAACTTTATACAACTTGTATATAATATTTATAAAGTAAAACCCTCTTAATGTACTGTGAAGTTAACGAATGTATGCAAAATTAATATTTGTTCTGAGCTTTAATATTTATAACCGACCTCGAAAAGGAGGAGGTTGTGTGAGTGTACGACTGTATGTTTATTTTGTATGTACGTTTATTGATTGCTTAGCCAATTATGAATGGATTTTGATGATTCTTATATTTTATAGTAGCACATATTTCAAAGGTAGTTTCGTCAAAAAATTATGGCAAATTGTTGCTATTAGTTACTTCGTAAACCGGACTTTAGCCCAACGCTTGCGCATTACATACGGTTGTTGACAACAGACATGTTGACTGTCACTGTAATATTCATACGCAATCTCGTCACGCGGCCGACATCAAGTTTGGTGAGCGCCCTTACGGTTGTTGACCGACTTGTGCCTTCATCGTAAACAAAGTCGACGAACTCAAAAATACACCATCAGCAGAACGTCAGCAATACGGAAACAATGCGCAAGCGCAGCTGTCGTGTTACGAGATCCGGGCGAGCAAATTAAAGTTGTGGATCAAGTTAGTTTATAGGCACAATTTATATTATGTTTATAATTATTTTACATTCTGCTTTATACATTTTTTTTCAAAGGGGATTGGGTATTGCTCATTAGCATCGTTGTATATCGTAGTCATAGTCCACAATATAAAATTTTCCGTACCTCAAAACATAGAAACGAAACCCTATAAGGGTTTCACTCACTTTGTTGCCCGTCTGTTTATCACGAGATCGTGTGGAGCTATCGAGCCGAAATTAATATCAAATACTTAGATCTATGGTCTTTTAAAAGATGGAAAAAATGAAGCCTCTAAATCAACACAATCAAAAGAGATGAGCATTCGATGCACTTAATGCGCCACGTAATCCAAACCTATAGGGTACTCTCCGTGGACCTACAGTTGTTGGTACCAACTTATACTTGTAGTTTGTAAACTTGCATAAATTGTACTTCAATGTAAAAATTTACAAACTACAAATATAAGTTGGTAATGATTTATTTCGTCTACGACATTTATTTACTTAAGTTACAGTAGTAACTTACAAGAACAATTACTTATTAACTTTATTTAGCTAAAGTGTAAAAAATATTATTTGCTCCTAATATATTCGTTTCGGCAGAAAGTGGGGAACGGAGTGTCTTAACACTAGGTTCCCTCTGTATTCCCTGTAGTGTGTGGGATACAGCGTGAAGCTGATTTGATTTTTTTTTAATATATTCGTAGGCGCTTATAGCTTATTAGGATTTAGGGATGTCAGACAGACAGTCTGTCTCTATAAAGTAGCTAGTACAATATAACGTAATTTAGAATTCAATTGCATTTCTAATACGTATTAATACGTATTATAATACGAAATTTTAATACGTATTATAATTTTCTAATACGTAGCATTTCTAATAGTACGTATCTATATAATATTACGGAGAAAGTCAAATATAATACGAAATTACGAACTAAAAAGAAACGCCTCTTATGTTTTTAAATAATTTTTAATAACTGAATTAATAATTTATTTTATATGAATCGTAGTGCATCACCGGGATATCCTCTCTTAGTAAACCTCTATACTTCCCAAGGATCCTTCATACCAATTTCCTGTGTTCTACGCCTTACGAAATAAATATAGTATCTTCTATAAATCTAAACACTTGCGGGGGATTTTCTAGGAGCCATGTCTTTAGTTTTGAACTCGTTTTATCTTTTAGCGATAGCAATGAACTTACGATACGTACAAGGACGGTGACAGACTGTAGACGCGACGGTTCTGTGTCAGTTTGGGGGGTGAATTTGTTTCAGTATTTGTATTCTTCGAGCGATCTCTTCACGTTATTTAATAACACGATAGACGTTCCTTTATAGTGTCTATTGTATTTGACGTTCTACGTAACATCAATACTAATATAATGAAGCGGAAGAGTTTGTTTGTTTGTTTAAACACAGTTTGTAAAAAAGTCCGCGATATCATATATCTATCTATTATAAATAAGTGACAATAAGGCATTTTGTGACAAAAACGTAATTGAAAATTGTAAGGTGATATTTCATCGATTTTTAATTCATATGTAAAGTGAAACTTACAAACGAAAGTTATTTCATCGTCAAGGAAATTAAATGAAGATAATCTTCGGCTTTCATAGCATGTAATTTGGACGTATACTTTTCGAGACAACGTATAATTAAAATATTTCAACGCTCTGTTACGGCCGCAAGACTAGGCTCGAGTCCCGCGGGGGGCGCCCTTGCCGCTGATGACATCCTATCATATAGCCATATGATTGAATGTATCAATCTGTTGGCAAATGCAGCAAAATAAAAGTATTATATGTGATATGCGGGCGAAGCCACGAGTGGGCCGCTAGTTATATATACAATAGAAATACAATTTAATTGTACATGTTAATACATTGCACTAACCGTCGCCCGCTACTTTGTATGCGTGACGTTTAAGACGTAAAATGAAAAATCTCGTTTTCTCTCGTTTCCGTAAGAATTTCGAGAATTAGAATTATTCTCCTGTCACACATATAAGTGTGTGAGTGTGTGTTTTATAATATTAGGTAAAGATAGATTGATACCGGTAATTCAAAAGAGTGCAGGTGCGCTGAGAGAGACTTACAAAAGAGTCAACGCTGTCAATGGGTACTCTGTATGTTTATTCGATATCTGTAAATTACTAAATAAGTTTTAAATATTATAATCCTTTTTCCGTGTGTACAATATATTTCTTTAGTAAACCAATCTATTTTACACATATAAAAAAAACACGACTCATACAGACCACGTATCCATAGAAAACAAGAAATAATAAAAACATTCGTTTCTCTTTACTTTGTTATGAAGGCAGTACAAACGCTTTGTATCTAAATAACCTTTAAATAACACCGAGAAACAAAAAACAGTCAACAAATTGTATCACTTAATATTGAATAATATTTTTATTCATGAAATAAAGCAATTTAAATAGAAATGACAGCCCGATGGCGACACGATAATTTTTTAAAAAAAATTTTTTAGCTTTATGCATTATTAGCAGGGCAAGCAGAGAAAGCCTGGAAAATTATGTTGAAATACTCTGTTCCTATTAAAACACTTTGGTCCCTCACTTTCGTTTACTGTTAGAAAAATATATAGACTAATTTTATAAAAACGTTCCATAAGAAGTTTGTGTAAAGCTACTTTTTGTTGAACTACAGAAAGATTTTTTCTCCTCCCTACAATACAGAGATGACACCACAAAATACTTGTAAGCGCGTATAAGAATTTCGACGCATCTTGATAAGAACCTATCACTTACACATCAAAGCGCTTGAACGGTTTCCAAGTATCGATATCAGGTTCGAGTCCCGCTACATCAAAATTTTTATACAATATATATAAATATTTTCTATCTTTAATGTATAATACCATTTTAAAAAATAAAAAAGGAAATTTTATTGTTTTCCGCTTTAACTCGTCTTATTTAAGCAAATAATTTAAAAAAGAACCTAGTTCATCATTCTGTTCTACATTTTCGGCTTTACCATTTTAAAAATTAACATATTGTCATATGAGGCCACTCGTGGCGCAGGGGCCGATCCCCACTCGAGAAAATGAAATATTTATCTACATTTATATTTTCATTTTTTCGCTCTCGTGTCGAGGCAAAGCGCGGCGTTGAGTTCCGCCACTCAACACGCAATGCCTCCTGAACTAGGCGAAAAGTGGGGAACGGAGTGTTTTAACACTAGGTTCCCTCTACCTATCCTGCTGTGTGCGGGATACAGCGTAAAGCCGATTTATTTTTTATTTTAAATTAACATATTTTTTTACGAACACGGGACACAAAAACATTTCAAATACAAATTCAAACATTTTCTGAGGATAAACTCCCAGCCTTTACGTGTAAAGCCAGATACTTATTCACTACGCCCTATTGGAGTCTAAGCGGTTTTGATTCAATTTTGAATAAAATTTTCCTTTAACATAATTTATATTGTGTGCTTAATAAAGTATAATATTCATTTAAAAGCTACATACTGAATTTAAGGGCGTTCATCCATTACGCGTAATTGCTATCAAAAACAACAAACGTTGTGAATACAGTGCTGAAATAAGATAATTGCGCAAAATTAAAACCAAATTAATATCATATAAAGCAAGAATTTGTGATGAGAGAAGCAAGCGGACACCTCGGTTGACTTCCGTAAGCACAATATCGTTGATACTGGGTGAAGTAAACGTAAAAAGCATGAAGACCCCCCGGACAGTATGTATGTGCGGGTTGATGAGAGTGGGCGAGGGGAAGAGGTATGTAGAGACCTAAGCGTAGACGCTCGCTTCTCTCTAGGTACCTGTTAGGGACCAACCGTGGAGAAAATATGTCAAAATAATATTTTTTCAGATAGGCCATTACAAGTATTTTATCAAGTTACGTAGAAACGTCAGTAGTGTCAATCCTACAGCAAGTAGGAGTAGTTACTCTTTTAAAATATATTTTACAATTGATGTGTCACAATCATTTATAACTTTGATAAAGTTGAATCTGCTACCTCGAGAGAGAGTGGCGTCTATTAAACTAATAAAATATTCATTATTTGAATGTAATTGATATAAATTTCTAGTTCAGTAACCAAAAGAGCGGCGTTAGGTTGCGCCGGAAAATAAGGAGTATCTTCAAAATTAAGGAAAATGAAAAACGGAAATCTTAACACTAGATTCCACAACAATGAAATATTTTAAATGAAACTATTTTAACCGGATTAATCGCGTATATTTTGTGTTTTTACGCGAGTAGACTGTCTACTCGCGTAAAAATACATATAAATACTTATAAATGTGTAATAATCGTGAAAATCAAAGAACTTATAATGAAATATTCATTAATATTTATATTTCCATTTCTTCGCTCTGGTGTCGAGGTAAAGCGCGGCGTTTAGTTCCGCCACTTAGCACGCAATGCCTCTGCAATGGCGGAACTAAACGCCGTGCTTCGCCTCGTTACGAAAGTGAGGAAATGAATTAAATTATATTAAATCAATTTAATTTAAGTTATGAAAGCGAGGAAATGAAAATATAAAATATTTCTCTTCCTCAAGTGGTAATGGAGCCCACAACATGTCGCGTGTGTCTCTGCGCAACGACTAGCCTCAAAAAGTGACTAAGTCATTTCTTCTCTGTAATTTTAAGCAAGTGAACGTCTTCATCGTTATTCTAGTCTGATATATTCCACACATTTTTCGACACAAGTTCTTGTCAATTTGAGCAAAAAACATTTTTTTCTTACAAACGACGTTAATATTGAAGACTTAGAAGTTAACTCGGATCAAAGAATCAATTTACCCGTTTCAATGTCCAATCATTTAAGTAACAGACCTGACCAACTGACGATAGAAAGGAGTCTCGTTACATACTAAGGCAGGTAAAAGCTTACGCCAGATTTTTTTATACGATTTCGCTTTTACCTACTTTCTCCTACCTTTTCATTGTGGATTCCGTAACAATTTTATCATTGTAGACCAAAGATAAAATACAACTTGCAAAAGTTGACAAAGCTAAGTTACGGAATCCTAAAGAACAAACAAAATACAAAATGTATAATTTGAAATAATCTGGAGGCATAATCGTATAACATACGACTGTAAGCGCGACGGTTGTGGGTTCGATTCCTACTCGAGGAAGTGAATATTTATTATTTTCATTTCCTCGCTCTGGTTCTGGCAAAGCAGCGTTCAGCTGTTGATAACAAATCATCAAATGTCGTCTGTGCGTCGTCTGTCAGCCACTGAGGAGCAGAAGAGTTTTATATAAATATAGGTACATTAGAGTGGCGCACCACCGACTCCGAATATAATTTGGTTATTAGAGAACTCAATTAAGCCTCGCTATTTATGATTCGCGCTTAAATTGATACAGATTTTAGCTGACGTTTTGTTAAATGTCGTCGTGGCGCAGCGGCACCACGGCTGACTGCAAATGCGACAGTTGCAAGTTCAATATCCAATCGGGAGAATTAATTATTTCCCATCTCAATAAATAAGGGTAAAGTAGGAAACAGAGTGTTTTAAGCTTTTAACACTGTGACCCTTAATGCATGCGGCGTACAGTGTGACGCTAAAATAAAAATAAATAAAAAACAGATGTTACTGAAAAACTTAACACGAACAAAAATATAATACTTATTTCCAAATTAACCAAATTAAGAACCGATTACTTCAATAAAACCACATCATCTCACCACAAAGTTGTAACTCTACGCAGATACTGATACATTTTCCCTTTTTAAATAAAGTTAATGCTCTTGCAAGAAATTAATGGGCATAAAAAAGAGACTTTCAAATGGATTAGAATCCTTAATTGCTCCGAGTCACTACAGTATTCATGAAGCGTCACCCCCCTCTCCTCTTTCCCCTACCAGACCCACCCCCGGGGAACCCCCGCAATCTCTAATCGATGGGACAATTACTGCAACAGCCTCACGCCACGGTTTCTCACCTAAATGCTTTAATTAGTCCTCCTCTGATCGCTATTCAAAGCGAGTTTCTTTTATTTCTTTTGTTCCTTTGGGTCTTTATGTTACTTATTGCGACTTTGAGTCGAATAATGTTTAGATTTTATTTTTCATATGGTAGTAGTAGGATTCATGAATTGTGTGTATTTTGCTCTTATTTGTGTGTGTGTGTGTGTGTTATTTATACAAAGATATGCACATAATGCTCTTATGCTTGTTCATCATCTCTCGTTCTCTCAACGTTTAGATCGTACAAAATCATACAAAAGCACCGTATGTTTTTGTGTTATTTTTTATGACCGTATATTCTGCTGCACAATTAAACATTACCTGTTTTATTTAAATAGTTCTTGTAATAACGAAAGACCAAACCATATATTTTGTCTAAGGCGCACTATTTGTAGAGTCAGGTCTTGAACGTAGAGTCGGGGCATGTAGAGTTAGAAACGTGGCACTTCCAACCTTAGCTTGGGGGGTAGAGGGATAAAGTTCAAAATTTATATTTTTTTGTTGTTTGTGTAGTCACACAAGCTTACACAGCACTGTGCCACCGCGCCACAACGTCCTCAAGTACAATAGCACGACAGCAACAAATAAGAATATTTACTTTATCACTTCATACAATACTAAAATACAAATACATAAATCTAATACTTAACGACGACAAGCCACAACCAAGTACTCTGTAGATATTGAAACTCATATTAATTAATTAACTAAAGTGATTATTCCGCAATGGTTTCAATTTAAATAAAAGGAATGATAATTTACTTTCAATGTCACTACAAACTATGGCAATGATATTACAGGTGTGTAGTCCAAGACTTATTTGATAGACTCTAAACGACCGGCACTTTTTTTTTTCTTTTAGTTTTCAACTACTTTTTTTGTTTCTTTTAGTTTTCAACTACTTTTTTGTTTCTTTTTAGTTTCAGGCTATAGCTTCCTGTATATAATCAAGGAGAATTATCAAGTAGAAATTAAACTGCCTCAGGCTGTACCTCCTACAGGAGGAACCTGGGAACCTAGTGTTAAGACACTCCGTTCTCATTAATATCTTTCCGTTCCACACTTTCTACCGACTTCTCGTAGCAATGAGTCTTGAGTCGCGGAATTCAACGCGGTGCTTTGCTAGAGCGAACAAAATGAAAATATTAAATATTTCATTTCCTCGAATGGAAATCGAACCGAAAACCTATCATACTTACCCTGCGACACGACTGTCCTCTTTTTAAATATCATATGAGAATCACTTATTAGGTGAAAAAAGTAGAGGCCGCCGTAACGCAGTAACATTAACGCGACAACTGCGGTTTCGAAAAAAATTCAATCCGATTCGTGATATAATAAAAATATAATGAAGTTTATTACCACTGAGCACATAATAGATTCCAATTTGACCTCCGCACGAAAACAAACCTGCGCACGAACACTAGCAAATATAAAATAAACAAAATATAAATGAATCTAAGTTCAACACACGAGTTATAAAAGGAAAAGCGACAACTCATGGAACACTTCCACAGCTATACAACAGAAGTAATCAATGGAATTTTCAGATCAGATTATCTTATATAATATTCCATGCATTTAATTTTGATTTTGATTTTATACTTCAGATCTTCTCAAAGGACTATACACAATACTATATAAAATAATATCGCAGTTAAACTTTTTCAATACTAAAATTAAAACGCCGAAGAGTTTGTTTGGTCAGATGCGCTAAGCTCAGAAATTACGCGTTGGAATTAAAATTATTCTTTAATGGATAGTCCATTTGTAGATTATATTATTTTACATTGCTTTAATCGTGCACTGTACGGGCGCCTCACTGTACCGGCGAGAGTTACCTCCTTCACTTACCTGCGGCCACAAGGCGATGCCGCAAGTAAAAGATATAATTATTCCGATATTGTTGTGTAAATCTGAAAATGGCTCATCATCATCAGCATCATCATCATCATGCTCTGTCGAGCAGCGTCTGTCTGTCAACACGTAGATTTGATCTATGATAGGGAAAATTGCTGTTGAGACAAAGTGCGGCGTTGAGGTTTGCCGCTCGACACGTAATATCTCGAAAATTGGGAAAATAAGAAATGGAGTGTTTTAACTGCTATATTTTGATATAGCATGTTGTTAAATTTTAAAACAGATCTATTACGTTCACAAAAATTCACAAATCGTGGACATTTTTTTTAAATTATCTACTCTATCATTATTAAATTCCTATTTCAATATAGCTTTTCCATGAATATTTATAATATTAAAATACTAATAATAAAAAATGTAAAAACCCTAAAGTAATCGTAATCGAAGTGTTATCAGACCGCGCGCTTCCTGTAAAAAGCAATTTCCTCGAGGCTCTGCTTGAACATTTCAAAATGGAGGATTTCAGTTCTTATCTATAATTGAGTAGCAACAGGATTTCGGTGTGGGCCTGCTAACTGCTAACAGATATAACATTGAATCAGAATAATGAGCTATGCGCTATATATATGCAGGATATAGCAAGTGACACAGAGGAAACGTTAAAGAGGAAGAGTTAAGACACTCAGTCCCTCAATTAGAACGGCGCTATTTTTTGTTACAATAGCTTAATTACAAAAAAAAACAAAATTAAAAATGGCACGGACCATCAAAATCTAAAATCTCAAAAATACTTTAGAATCCCCCTGATCTTAAATCCCTTCAATCATAGTACGAAATCCTACTTATTGGTACGCTTTTTTTAAATAAAATCATCTCTATTTTACAATGATGTTGACGTTTATTTAACAAAGTATCGGTGGTCAATGTATATAAAAATTACAATGTCAGTAGCGTAATTTGATTTTGAGGGCCTGAGCGAGAGCTCTCAAATTCATTTAGTATCTTATAAGAAGGACCATTTCAAATATAATTATGTCCTAACACAGACGGTCTTTCATTTATTTAGACACTCGGCGCGATACCAGAATATTACCAGATTAAGCTAACACTATACTAGTGTATACTTTTTTAACTCCACACCTTATCCCGGATATAGTGTTGGCAAAAGGAACTCAGTTAAAAACTAGTTAAATAGATTGAACAAAGAGTTGTATTCTATAGTAGTACATATAATGCAAAAAACCACATTTACATTATTAAATTAAGGGTTACATTAATAATTTATTGAATTATCTTCATTTCCTCCCTCTGGTAACATCTTAAAGAGTGGCGAATTCCACCACTCATCACGCAATGTCTCGCAACTGGACGGTGCGTAGGTGAACGGAATGTCTTAATACTACGTTCCCTCTGCCTACCCTGTTATGCGGGATAAAGCGTGAAGTTGTGATAGTAGAGCGCTGTTTATTTCCGTATCAACAAGGCCAAATAAATATATTGAGACCTACTTATATTTTGCGAGCAAACAAATACGTTACGTGTTACGTTGTAATTTCAAGAAAATAATATTTTCTTGTAAGAGCTTTGAGTCGCAGCTGCTGGCCGAGAGTTTCTTTTATTTAGTTTTTTTTTACATGGTGGGTATAATTAATTTTATTTATTTATAGATTACAAGTTCTATTAATTGAGTTTTCGTTCTAACGGGGGATGAGAATACTATAATTATTATAATATAACTAGCTTCACGCTCTATCCCTAGCGCGGTAGTCAGAGAGAACGGAGCGCCAAACGCTACGGTCTCTACATACCTCTTTCGCCTCGTCCACTGTCATCAACCTCTTCATAAATGCAATCCGGGGGGTCTCATGCGTTTTACGTTACATTTTGTTATCACACATCCACACGTTTGGGCACAAATATAGATTTTATTGACCAATCCGCCTTACGCGCTTGCCGCCTACAGGCTAGATTTGGTGTTTCGGAAACATATGCGGAGATTCTGCAAGTATGCAAAAAAAGCAATATCAGCTATGGATGCATTAATTAAGTTATGTGATACTGTAAGTTAGTAAGTTATTTAAACTGTACCAAGAAATGTTAATCATTTTTAAACCAGAAATTAAATTTTAATCTCATTTTTATTAGAATTAGTTTCTTCTTTGGAACTATATATTTTCGTCCAGCCGTTGCATGCTAATTGTTCAGTGTTTCAAAATTTGTAAAAAGTAGATTGACTCTCTTCATCCCTACAGCCACGACGATTATAGACATGCAAGTTCATAGCCAGTAGCGGAGCTAATAAACAATATGGGGGTCTAACTTTGTCGTCGGTGTCGCAGTCACCAGCTTATGAGATTATGTTGGTGCTTAACTAGATTGCTACTTCACATCTACTGTGGTTTCAATATTACTATTTAAAGAATAATTATAACCAAAGCCTAGTTACGAATAGGCGTCATTTCGTTATATGTTCTTAATATATCATATATTAAAAAACCGGACAAGTGTGAGTCGAGCTCGCCCACTGAGGATTCCGTACAAATATTGGAGGCCTCGAGTTTTTTTTTAAATTCAAGCTGGGCTAGAACTCTTTCATCTGATACCTCACTTGAACTAGCGGCTTTAATATCAAATTTTGTCCCCCTTTTAAAGCTATTATTTTTTAGGATTTAACTACAAATGTATAGTTTTAAGATTTTTTCTGAACTAGTAGAACCTGTAGATACTAGGTGCAAAATTTTATAATTCTAGGTCAATCGGAACCTATTAATTTTGATTCCCTTGAAAGTGTCGAAACACGCGTTTCTTGCGATATAAACGGCCATATTTTTTATAAAATAAATGTAGGAATAAAATTTTTTAAGTAATTTAAGGGACCGTAGATCTGAGTATATGGTACGAATTCAACACGATATCTCCAAGTGTTACTGAGATAAAGCTTCTCGACAGAAAGAAGGACATACAACAAAGTGATCCTATAAGGGTTCCTTTTTTTCCTTAAAAAGTACGGAATCCTAAAAAACATATTCGCACGTTTTCTCAAATAGCAGGTTTGGCAGAGGGAACCTAGTGTTGAGACACTCCGTTCTCAGGAGGAACTTTGTTCCCAGAACGAGAAAATGAACATATTTCATTCCCTCGACTGGAAATAGAACCTGCAACCGTCGAGTCCGCGTCGTGAAATAATCTCCTAATAATTTAATTTTCTTGGAAGCCACAATAATTTGTGAAAAATAAAAAAGTCACAAGCTGTGCCGCTGCGCCACAACCGCTTCAAAAATAAAAATATTAAAAAAAAAACTCCATATTAATTATATATAAAAACACCTCAATATTTTAAATGAGAATATCTTTATACAACTTTATGATCATAGTCTGGAGTGTATAACGAATTTAATTAAATAATAATCTCCTAATAATTGAATTTTCTTGGAAGCCTCAATAATCTGTGAAGAATAAAAAAAGAGAAAAGGAAGTTCGCCGCAAATTTCGTTACCCTTGGCTTCGATATCACGGTTTGTTGAAAATATTATAGATAATACGGTGAATAATTATCTAGAGATAATGTAATTTGTATGGATTGTGGATGTATATAAGAAAATACAAAAAATATGTAAAGATAAGAAATATGTATATATTTTAAGATATTTGAACACGCGACATTTTTTAATACATCCAACACTTTGCTAATCACTTCCCAACCAATTCGACGAAACACTTCTTTTCATGAATTTGAGAATGTGCAAGTAGCAAGTACTATGTGGCTGCATGCGAAGGGGGATGCCCTTGCTGCCGATGACATCTTCGCATATTTGCTTGCGGCCGTAAACAAAGTGTTGAATTATTTTAAAGTTACATTTTCTCGAAAAGTATACATCGAAATTACATATTATAAAAGCCAACGATTATCTTCATAAAATTTCTTTTATGATAAAATAACTATCACTCATACATTTTAATACCTTCGTCAAATAAAAAAACGAAGGAATACTATATACATTCATTAATTTTTTATCAAAAAATGCCTTATTATGAGTTATTTATAAGAGATAGATACGGTGTAGCGGACTTTATTTTAGACCTAATGAAATTGAATATTTTTATAGTACAATGTACTTACATACATTTAACTATTTTTGCAGCACACGCGCTTAAAGCAATTCGATGTAGTTCATTATTATTGTTATTTCGTTATATAAAGCTAACTAAAAATTACACTCTGATGTTATATAGCTTATAGAACTCCTGGGAAATGCAGCTTTCATATAAAACAAAAAAAAATGTAAATCCTATCAGTAGTTCTAGAGATCTTAGCGTTTAAACAAACAAACAAACTCTTTCGCTTCTTTAAATTAAGCTATTTTACCGGATAAATCGCGTATCTTTAGTGTTACACAACGACGTTTCGAACACTGCAGTAATCCGTGGTCACACGTGGTGGTAGACTAATGTAGTATTCGTCTGTCAGTTGACATAGTTATTATATCAAACTACCGCCAACGATTTCTTAATTGCCTCTCGTACTGCCCTGGATTCTTGCGGAATGAGCAGGCTGTATCTTGCCCTCTGGTATGCTGGGTTGGAGACTTCAAAGATTTTATGAGTGGGTCCCAGTTGATAATAAATTTCCAACCATCCTCTTTATTGAAATAAGGATGTTTTTGTATTTCAATAGCCTTGCAGATCATTCTAGAAATATTCTACTTAGCGAGAATTTGGGTTTATCAAACCTGATGGAACGGCTAGATTTATCCGTAGTATGCTCATAAACAGCTGACTTTGATACATGCCCGTTACTGATATCGGAGATGAGTTCACCCGAGCACCAAGTTTTCTCTGTGTTTGATCGATGTATGATGTGAAAGGCTTAAATATAGTTTTTATGGAAGCCCTTCTTAAGATGTTACCAATCCTGTCTGTAACCCCCTTCACATATGGGAGAAGTACCGGTTGTCTCTCTACTGTGGGTGTAGGTGTTCAGAGGTGGTGGGCTGTTTGAAACAAAGATTTGCCAACGGTAGATAACTGTATAGAGTGGTAGTGAGATTCACAATTGAGGTATCTATTGGTGTGCGTGGGAATCAAACATCAAAAACATCTTTTTATAATAATTTGCTTTTGAATTATTCGACTTCAGCTTTTTGAAAATGGACGAACTTTCTCCTGTCTACTCTGCTATGCTGGTAAAGTCGTTAAGTGGAAAAAAAGTACTTCTTATAAAAATAGAGTTATGTATGTATGATACAATTGTGCTATAAAATCAAACCAGTTATTGACTGTTTTCCCAAGAGCCTACAATATTCTATTACTTTTTATATAAGTTTAGTTTTGGCGAGATTGGGTAAGGGTCTGTGATTTAGTTTTTTATTTATGGTGAAAATTTATTTACTACCTGTAATTCTGTACTAATGTTATAAAGCTGAAAACTTTATTTGGTTAAAGGCTATAATATTAGAAACTACTGGCCCGAATAGAAAAAAAAAATTCTAATTACCGTGAAATTCTACTGACTATATTACATTTTAATAATAATATTAATAAAAACTTACACCCGAAAAAAAATAAAAGATAATATTTTATATAAGTATGTACGTACCTCTATGTGCCTTTGCTTAGGTGACCTTAGCTTCGTTGATATAGCGGTTTCATCCAGGCAACCTTATAAGGCATTGGAAGTCGCAAAGTAAATAATGGAAATGGTGTAAATACTAAATACATAAGTAATAAATAAACATATACATTATACATATATGTATGTAATATATACACGCATATATTCATTATTTATATATAGTATTTCTCTTTCCTATGTGTGGAATAACAGATTAAAATATTTAGCTTCAAATTGAGGCCGGTCGTGGCGCAGCGGCACGAGGTGTGACTGCAAAACCGATTGGTTGTGGGTTCGATCCACACTCGAGGAGATNACATTCGCCTTCCACCAGATTTGTAAAAGGGAATATTAAATCGTCAGTAATGTCGGAATATCAAATTGAATCATAGCCTGGAGGTAATTTGTTCCGGGAATTTCTGGAATCGGGAAAGTAACGCGGAATTTTGGATAGATAATAATGAATTTTGACAAGTCTCCTTGGATTAGTGGTTAGTAAGTGTGGCTGTGGATGTTTTAGGTATTTATTTTATGTGCGCTTGAGAAACGGCGTTGTGATGTAAATATGCGATTTGAAGATAAAGGATTTTTTTAATCATCATTTTTATAATATGCGGTACGGCCGCACAACGTCGTACTTTGAGCGGGCTGGTTATGGATTCGATACCCACTAACATACACAGATTATTCAATATAAAAATATTTTTTCATTCGAGCCAATAGTTCCTGAGATTTTACTACACTTCAACTTTATAATATTAATATCGATTACTATAGACATTTAGGTAAATTAAAACATTTGCTGCAACTTCTTTAGAAACATTTACCTACTTTAAATAATATGAATTTATTAAGAGCCTATAAATAAACCTATTGGCGTAATCTTATAAATACATTATGTTGATCCTCTCCGCGACAATAATGAAGGTTAGACGTTCAAAAGCAATACATTAACTTTCAAAAAATCTACTTTACTTGCTTTATTTAAAAATAGTCAACTTTTAATTTTCAACATTTTCTTTTGAAGACGTTTTTCATTAATTTGTAAAGATATGTTCAATTAATACCTAGTTCAAATTTTTCTTACATATCTTTATAAAGTCAAAATACATAACTATGTACAAGAAACATTTTACCGCGGATCATGGTTGATTGGGGGAACCCGGTGTTAAGACACTGTGCAGCGCGCACCGCCACAATTATCAAAGCATTGCATGTTAAGCGCCGAAACAAAAACTGCGCGTTGTCTAGGGTCTCTGTCGTTCCGCAGAGTGGGAATCGAACTTAAAACCCTCGCGCTAATGGTTATTTATGAATTCATGCAGCACCACAACGGCCACCTATGTAAATATTTTTAAAATGCAATTCACATACGAAACTATATTTCAAACGTAAATAATGCGAGTGGAACTCGTATTCCGAGCGTCCCGTACCAATTTCAGGATGTTAAAGAAATGTATCATTTTTAAAACTTAATAAAGTTAAGTTTGCGGACGTATGCACTCATTTTGTATGAAATTAATTACAAATATAAGTTTGTAACGATTTTTTTTTTGATTTAATACCTACAAGTTTTCACTTTTAAGACTTTTTTCTTTATTTGTACTGCAAGTTCTTCCTTGTGCCAAGTTTCATAATTGTAGATCCTCGAGAAGTACTCTTCCCGCTGAATTTTTCGAGGCATTGCGTGTCGTGGCAAAGCGCAGCGTTGAGTTCCGCCACTCAACACGCAATACCTCCAGAACTATTCGAAAAGTGGGGAAAAGAGTGTCTTAACACTATGTTCCCTCTGCCTGCTGCGTGCTAGATACAGCGTGACGCTGATTTTTTTTAATTGCGTGTTAGAGTTGCGAAACTCAATAGCCATTATTAAGCCCATTATTATCTTAAGAAACAAACATTTTTGAAGTATTTTTTTATGAAATATGACAAGATTGTAGAAGAAGAAGTTAGTCAGAGAAATCAGATCTTTTAGAACAAAAAGTATTAATTAATATCTTAGAAAAGAAAAACATCAATCAATATATAAGTTCACATTGATACCCGAGGCGGATTCCGCCATCAAAAAATACCTACTACCTTAAATCAGCCAAGTCTGAGTTGGGGTAAGAGCTTAGTTATCCCAATAATCAAGTCAAGTTTCTGGCACAAATGGTTGCATTATAAAGCTGTAGGTTATAATCGTCAGCCTCTCAATAAACTGTAAAGATGTAACAAGACCAAAAGTATGACGTCATAAGTCAATTAGGATTGTCAATTAGGCAAGCGTGCCCACAACGGTGGTTCCGTTTATAATATTATGTAAAAACCACTATTTATACAAAACTTTAGACGGGAACACATTTACATGTCGTGGCGTGTCGTGATGCTTAACGTCATGGCGGTGAGTGTCAGCGTTGCCGGATGTCCCGATTTTGGCGGGACGTCCCGGATTTGTAACTCAAAAATTAAATGTCTCGATCGGGACAGCCATAGTCCCGCTTTTCACGGATTATTTCACGTATTGTGAGAAATATTTTTTTATTACTTTAAGATTTTGATTAGTTACTAATAATTTCATAGAAATAAAAATAAGTATATTCCTAAGTTGTATTCGTCATTATTCTGAAGATGAGACTGTCTTAATTATGGTAAACCAATCTAATATCCCTAAACAATAGTCACGTTTCTCAATTAAAAAATATTTTATATCTATATCTATCACCCTTACATGCTTTATTTAAAACTCAAATACGGATAAATTAATTCCTCATTATTGATTTTTGATCAATAATTGAAAAATAATTTTGAGATTGTCTGAACAGTACTTAACGAACTTTTGCAGCATTCAAACACCTATAATATTATCTTCTGATTCAAATAGTGATTTCCATGAAGACCTTCAATTTCTCTTAGCAATGAAAGTTCTAGAGGACGAAAAAAAAAGAAAAAGAAGATACTGAACAAGAGATCAAACGATCCTTGTACTCTTTACACTTTGAGTTATATATAGCTTTTCGTTGACGTATAAGTTCAATAAGATCGACAGTAATTTTTCCGCAAATATAATAAATTAAAAAATGTCCGCTAGGTGTTCCCGCCACTAGCCACGCGCCAGTATAGAAACACATTTGTCTGTTGTGTCGTGTCGCGTCACCACCGCTCTGGCGCAATCGGTGGGGAGCAGTCGGTGTCACAACAGAACTAAGGATGCCCGATGTTAGAAAAACATCGATATCAATATCGAAGCTCGATAAAATCGAAGAAATCATCGACGTTCGATAAAAATCGAAAGAAAAACTGAAATGTTAATCAATATCGATATTTTTTTGCACATATCTTGTCATCAATAAATAAAAAAACTGGACCAGCGCGAGTCGGGCTAGCCCACCGAGGGCTTTTTCTGATATTCAAGCTTAGCTTAGCCAGAGCCCTTTCATCTGATTCCTCACTTGAATTAAGTGGCTCTAAAATCAAATTTTGCCCTACCCTCTTTTAAGGCTATTATTTTTTTAGGGCTTAATCATGAATGTGTAGTTTTTAGATTTATTTCTAAGCTAGTAGCTGACCTGTAGATGCTAGCTGCCAAATTTCATAATTCTAGGTCAACCAAAAGCTTCGACCTAAAAGTATATTTGGACTATAAAATCTTTCGTTACAAAACCTGTATCGAAAAAAAGAAATAATAAAGTACTTTCTTCTCACAAACGTTTTCTAAACAATTTGAAAATAACAATAAATACACATATATTATTTGTATTTTTAATTTCAGTTTTATTTCTGTTTTTTATAGTACCGCATACCACGGTATCCCTTTATACAGCTTCAAAATAAATGCTAAACAATGGCCATTGTCAGGAGAATTTCCCTCGAAATTGTAAATAAGAATCCGAAAACGATAACGTATGATTTCCACGTACACGAGTAGTAAGATGAAAATCTTTAAAAAGTACAGTAATTGCAATCATCCAGAGAATCATAATCGATATAAATTACTCAAAAATAACAATTTTATCTTAAATTCGGCATTTTTTTTCAAAGAAAATACAAAACGCTCCTTGCGTTTGATTCACCTGATGGTAAGTGATCAACTGCAGGTGCTCCGTCAGCCTTTAAGGAAATAGATGCCAATACGCGTTTTGAACCTACTCATTTTGTATTACTAATTAGATCGATCGACTAATTAGATCGGGAAAATCGCCTTTCTTCGGGATCGAGTGTGTCGGAGTGCCTTTTACGAGTCTGTGACTACGCTGACCGAGTCAATATCAATACTTCAAGAGAGATCTTTATTAGAAGATTAAGTTTTTCCTATGTATAAAGTTCCTAACTTATTATTTAATGCATGTTAAAATAGAGCGAAAGATTAAAGGAGAGTTACAACATATAAAAAAAAGCATTTAGAATAACTAAAAACAGTAATTTTCATCTTTGTATTGTATACATAAAGATTAAATATTTTGGATACAATTCCAAAATGAACTAACATTAATAACTTAAACCTACTCGATGTGACGACTATACATTTACAAACATAACTTTACTAAAACAAAAGCAAAGCTCTTCTCCAATATGCAACCGCAGTGCACCGCGGCACCTCTCTGTGGAACCTTATATAGACTTGCAGCTTTACTATTCAGTATGTAAATGGTCCGAGCTCGAGGCGCGGAGGTCGTCGTACTTCGACACTCGACGACACTCGACGACACTCTACATAGCCGTAATGCAACCGAGATATTTTACTAATAGCTTACTTCACGCGCTATGTCTAAGTGAATTTCTTTTTTTTTTGTTCATTAAAATTAACACTACTTTTTATTTTTCATTCTAAACTCTTATAAACGCTGAATATAAAATAGTTAAATATTTCAGGCAATGCCAAAATATGTTCTCCCAAATTATATATCTATGTATCTACACAATAACATGCATACGGAAAATCCATTCAATGGCACGTTTTAGAAAACGTACATTAAAATTTGAACGTAGTGTGATCTGAACCCGCGCCTATGAAGCCGTCTAATACCCTTAGCGCTATGACCGTCGTCGCTGACGCTTATTATAACTTATTTATATTTGTATAATAGCATCTCTGCAAGCAGGCGTATTTGATAATGTGTTTATATTTATTTCAAAAACAAACAATAAAGCTTATTATTACATTACACGGAGAGCTGTCCGTTAGGGCAGTTGTTGAAAGTTGATATCAAACATATACATTTAGATAATACTATTATTTAAATAAAATAATAACTCAAAGTATTTAAATTGAAATTTATGATCAAATAACATTTGTACTGAGTTTATGGGATTTTCATGTTTTTAAAATAAAAAAGAACTATTTTCTTTATCAAACAGATTCATTAATTTATCAAATCTAAAATGGAATATCTTTTTAAACATTTTTAAAGTGTTATTCCACACTTAGGAAAGAAAAATACTTAATTAGAAAACGTATAATTTTTTTTTTTTTTTACGTAACGTATGGCTTAGTGGTCAGAGCGCCTGGTCGGTTTCCAGGAGGCGCGGGTTCGAGTCCCGCTACGTTCAAATTTTTATACGTTTTCTAATTAAGTATGGAATATCCTTTATTATTTTTTTTTATCAAAAAAAAATCTTTTAATATTTTTTATATATATTTTTATTAATCTTTCTTTGTCTTCACGCTGTGTCCTGCATACATCAGAGTAGGCTGAGGGAAATCTATTGTAAAGACGCTCATTTCCTCTAAGTGTACACGGAAGATATATACGAGAACCAAAGCAGAATCTAAAATTGATTAACAAGATTACCATCAAAATGTAAAGATTCATTCACATTTAAACTTTTTTTCTGGTCTATTCGTTTGTCCGGGCTAACCTCTGGAACTGTTGATCGACTTTTATGTGGTTTTTACTAGAAGATAGAGAAAGCAGTATGGAGCAGCATATGAATTACTTTTTATCTCGAAATTTACGGGGGAGAAATCAAGTTCATTGTACACGAATCCCTACTGCTCAGATAAATACTAAAAGCATATTAAATTCCAAAAGATTTAAACAACAGCTTATTTAATGGATAACAGTAAAGATAATTATACTAAAACACACCAACAATTTTTCCGCAAATACATTAAAATATTATTAAACAAACAAGTAGTCGAAGCCGTCAAAATAAGAGAAACAAGATTTATTTACATAAGGTGAACAAGGAAAACATATTGTAATGCTATAACAAATAATACCATCTTATATACTGTCACAAAGCCTTTGCAAAGAATGTACGCGGAGCTACGAATTAAAGATTTCTTTCCTAGTCTCACGCTGTACCCTCATATATCAGTGCAAGCAGACGAAACCTAGTGTTAACACATTCCCTTCCTGACACATTGCCCATTTTTCAAAACGTTACGTGTTAACCACTTAACACGCAACGTCTCGAAAAATGGATGCATTCTAATTTTTTACATAAGTTTATTGCCCACGAGTGGGAATCGAACTTACATTCGTTGAGTTCACGGTCATGACGCTGACGACGCTGACGACGGCCTCAATAAATTTAAGATTATCGTTCGAAAATCGCGTGCTAGGGTCCTCTATTACCCACTTTCTGCTTTACTTTAAGACATTTTATATTAAGTGACAGAACTCAGCGGACCGTTTGATTTTTGTCTGAGGTCCTAATATATCATCATCTACTTAAGTTCCTCTTAAACAACAACAATACCTAACTATATACTAAGGTACTGTTGTTGTTCAAATAATTCGACGCCAACTTGGCCTTGCTTTCCAGATGATCGCGATACTGAAACTTGAATAGATCAAATACAAACCGTATAGTATAATTATAATATCCTCTGCCATCTATCACACACGTACATATTCGATATAGTTTATAAGACAGTGCAATTCTAAAGACCAGAGACAGACGAGAGGCGCGAGGCGCGAGGCGGAGTGCAACGCCGCGGCTCACGTAGACACAGACTTGTACTATAACTTAAGTAGAGAGAATAGAAGAGTATGCTTCAATTTCCTACTTCTATAAAGCTACATTACTATGCAAACATACATACATAAATCTAGACTTTTATTGTACATAATTAAATAAGTGAATGCAAATAAAATAAAATTTCATGTATCAAGTTTCTTGAATGAACAAATATATCGACGGTCCCTACGTAGATAAAGTCATGTCAAAAATGTCAATTTTTTTTTATTGCATAAAAGGCTTCAGATTGCCCATACGCTCGTGCCTATATAAGATTTTTTTATAAATATTATCTACTTTTCTAATTATACAACTCGTATAAGAGAACAAGTACAATCATTAGAAAAACAGTATATCGTAGATGCGGATACCTTTACATGTCGTTAATTACTTCGTTTAAATAAGCGCGCCACTCGGCGCGCGACCGTTGTTGTCAAATGTAACGTCATTTATGAAAAATTCTTGTCGATACCTGTTCGCGCGGAAAAATAAATCGTGTTATACTGTTTTACGATATGCTTTTTAGTTTATAGTAATTTTAATTAATATTGTAATACGAGTATTATAACAAAAAGCATGAATAGATCAAAGTTATTAGTGAATATTGCAAACTCAAGAAATAATGTTCTATGCGTTTCTGAAGCACACCATTTAATTAATTATATAGAAGAAGCTCATGAGGGTAAGTAGTACATAAAATTTTTTCATGCTCATGAGGGTAAAAGTGCATAAACTATATTTTATTGTTTTTCTAACCTAAAACAGTAAAAGATCGACGTAAGGGCAGTCATATTAGACATGTCCGCTTATACTATAAAAAAGTTTATATAGAAGAGCGGACATGTCAGATACGACCGCTTTTACGTTGATATCTTACTTTATTAAATTTAAAAAAAACACTCGTTAATTACTAATCATTAATTACATTATTTATATTTTTAATTGAATTATTTGGACATAAGATAATTATTCCTTCATAGTAGTTAGAAGATAATTATCACGTTTAAATTATATTAGGCAGTTTTAATTAAAAAAAATATAGATTCACAAAGAAAAACTACTTTTATCGTTAGCGAAGTAAATAAAGTCATGTTGTACATGTTTTTATATACGTGTAATAAATCAAATAATTTGCAAATATATTTTCTTTACATTTTGTACTTTTATGAATTTCTTTACCAAAATATTTAAGAAACTTAAGTTAATACTGAGAGACATAATTAACTATATTAAATGAAGTATAGTTAATCTTTAAATTATTTATTACTGCAGTTAGTTTGGTTTTGAAGTGTACTAATTATTTTGTTTTTTATAGAGACGCGAGTGTGTGCTGAAAATAATATATATAATAATTCCATGCATACTGAAGATCGGCTTATGGACGATGACAGCGTTATAAAACAAGAAGCCGAAACAAAAAAAGATTGTGAAAATCATACATCTAATATATTATCGCAATCTGATCTTAATTATATAATTGAAGCTGTAGGGGAGATTTCAGATAACGATATTGAACAATGTACTGAAGATAGCTCTTTTAACATATCCATGTATCGAAAAAAAACTCCACACATAACACTTAATAATTCTAAGTTAAATAAAGAATCTAACAATGAAAATAACTCGACAGTTCCGATATTATCGCAATCGGAATCATTCGATTCGACTCCACTACCTAGCCCATACATGGCATTTGGAGATATTAATGATTACTCTAACGCTTTAAGTGAAAGTTCTACGATTTTCTCGGATTCAAGCGTGGGTACAAGTCCTTTAGCATCAAGTGAAATATCAGATTCATCAACACCGCATATATCGAAGAAAAAACGCATGTACGTTAAAAAAGCAATTACTAAGAAAAGATCCACTAATAAATGTAATTGGCTAGACGTAAGAAGAAAGTTACTTGTCAATTTAGGTGAAGCTCATATATCTCGTTGTGGAAAGCAACAAAAAGAAAAACAAATAAGGAGTCCATGTAAATCCAACTGCCGATTGAAATGTTCTCAAAAGTTTGATATGGAAACCCGCCAAAATATTTTTAAAACATTTTGGAATCTTGGTGATCATTCTATTCAGTGGTCTNTGTACAGAGAGCCAATTCCTATTGCTGAAATAAAATACGAAGACTTGATTAATTTATGTAACACAATGATTATACCAAAAAAATATCATAATTTTTATAAAAATCTTCAATATTGTAAAGGAAAAAAGAATTGTGACGAAGAAGATGAATAAGATTATCTATTACTTTTTATTTTTGATTGAAAATTTAAAACAAAAAAAAAAGACTGATCGGTACATTATGAAAGTAAGGTGATGATAAATATGATTATTGAGATGATTAACTGTGATCTGTAATGTTTAAAAGTTCCTATTCTAATAAGACTGCAATTAAAATTATAGAATATTGTTTAGAAGATAATTACTTTAAAAATATAATTAATTTCAATATAAATTGTGTTTAATTTTTAATAAACATTCTTGTTCTGTTCTATGTCTGATTACGTCTACTTGAATTAGAACCACGTATAAAGATACATGTAGTCATTAATATAATTTTCACATAGATTACTAACGATAAATAGATATTTTGGAATTATATTTAAAATATCGTAATAATTACACATTTTCATGAAACATTCAGGTAAGTCCCATTTAAAAACAATGATTTATTCTTTCCGCTGAATAAACAGATATCTTATATTTGTCTGACATGACTTTATTTTGATGGCACAGTAGAAACAGTCTACTAGCAGTTTTATTAGGAAAATGTCATAAAATTACATATTTATAAATGCCATTTTATACTTTGTAAATGTAGTAACATATTATTGCAAACATATATTCATAATCTTGTTTAATTTTTTTTTAAGAGCAAGTTGAACCTTTATTCTGCTCTCCTGTAAACCTGCTTTTTTGACATATCGTTTTATACGTAGGGACCGTCGATATGAATCTATGAGATTGAAGTTAGTTAACATTTTTAAACTATTTTCCACACTTAGAAAAGGATTTTTATAAACGAATAAAAAAAAAGAAATCAATATTTTTTTTAAATAAATTTTAAAAAAGTAAATTTATTGCGTAGCAGGGTAGGTAGAGGGAACCGAGTGTCTTCACACTAGGTTCCCTCTACCTACCCTGCTGTGAGCGGGATACATCGTGAATCTGAATACTTATATTAAGTATACACAAACAAGGCGACAACGTCTAGGAAAATATATAATTATAACAAATAACCTAAACAATTTGACCTACTATATTTTGTTTATTATATTAGTACGGGAAGCAAAAACTTTGTACTCATTTTTTACGAAAATTGTGCGGACAAAAGGGTATGAAATTGTAATTTATTTAGAAAAAGAGTGCAAAATATTAATATTATTTTGAAAAGAATGCACAAAAAATACATTAAATTAATATGTTAAATACAGCTCATACTACCATATTATGGTTGAAAATATACACTTTTGTATAAAATGATACACCCGTTGCCATGGCAACGCCTTGTACGCGTCATTTCGTTCTCTAGTATTAATAATTGTACATCCTACAAGCACTGCGATATCACCTATAACCCATTAGAAGCTCCTCTCGGGCGGAAGTGTTCAAGGCGCAAAGCTTATAAAGAGGATTTAATATCACCCCCGAGTGAGAGTGCGAGATAAGGAAGCACCTCTCTCAGTTTGCATAAAGAAATATTTAATTAAACTCCCGACCTCCGCCCCTCCCGGCCGCGCCACCTGCATCTACTTGACACTGCACATATAGTTTAGGGTTTTATTGTATAAAATATATATATATATATATATATATATATATATATATATATATATATATATATATGCGTAAATATATATGTCTTCTTTCTCTTTTATTATTCGTTGAAAATGTTCACGAGTAAAAATAGTTGTATGTATTTTAGAAAACTTATGTATTATAGAAATAATTTATTTTATTATGTGACATATAATATAGAAAAACTAATTGAAAGCGTAAGTAAAATAGATACTGAAATGACATAGGAATGTTGAGAGAAGAAAACATGAAAGAACAGCTAAAATATATGAAATATATGAATGAATGAATGTGAGTGTACCACAAAATGATAAAAGAGCCCTAAAAAGTGTCAACGATACTGGAGAGGGCTATCTGTTAGATTGATGACAGTGCACGAGGCAAAAGAGGTAATATTTTAATATTAAAAGGCAATAAACATGGGACATTATTTAATCTTCATTATTTCACTCTAGTCCACATACAGCGTTGAATTCCGCGACTCAATACGTAACGTCTCGAATTCAGGCGAAAAATGAAAAACGAAACGTTTTAAGTGATAAGTATGATATAGAGTAAAGAGGAAAATATATATAGATAAATTAGACAAAACAAAGTTCAACAACAACGCAGCACGCAGTGTCTTTAATGATTTTAAAGTGGAAAACTTCCTTATCTATTCTGGAATAAACTTAAAATAAAAGAACCATAATCGTCCAATTTGAAATTTATAAAAACTTCAATTGTTCTCTTTCTCCCCCATGCCATGATGGCGTCTATTGATTTTCTCAAACGAGCGCTTCCACGATGATATTTTTATTTAATTCCTTTAAGTATTTTCCGCAGCATTGTTATCACTAAGATAACAATTTTTACTTCAAAACGCTGCCCGTCTCAATGAGCGAGGAGGGAGGTCTGGTGGTGACAGCTCTGAGTTGTTCTTTTGAACGTAGCTTTCGAAATATACTGGAATTTGTGTTGTACTTTATTGTTTTTCCTTATTTTTTAGTGTTTCGTATGTATAGAGCGAAATTAGCGAGTTCTTCAGCGTGACCTGATTGTATGATAAATACATAAATATATTAACTATATATGAATTACGGGAACAAATCAAGATTTCTGTTCGTTTTTCCATATTTTATACTATTATATGATGATTATAAAGAGTATTTCCTGTTACAAATATAAACAAAAATTACTTGTTTGTTTTTATCTAGTTGTATGAACTGCAATTCCTAATCGAGAGAGAGCCAATAATAGAACAATAGGGCCAGATTTTCGTTATTTTATAGAGACTGAAAGTTTCTGTGTGCCAACACTGATAAATACTATCTGGAAATATAGAGTTTGGGTGGTGGTTCCTTTGGGAGTTATTAGGTAACTAAGATGCAAAAAAAATGTACCTAGCTTTCGTTAAATTTTAAAGTTTTTGTGTTTTTTTATAATTTCTTGGGAATAATATTAGAAATGACGTTGTTCATTACCACACACTTAGCGTGGTTATAACTCTCTGCCAAACACGCCCAAATCCTGTAAGCTATAAGCGCCTACGAACATATTAGGAGCAAATAATATTTTTAAGTAATCATAAGTGCCTATGATTTATTAGAGTTTGGAGGTTTCAACCGCAATTATAGGTTAATTCTATCACGAGCTATTGTTATCTCAGCACCTTTAGCCTGTTGTTGTTTTAATTGTGTTTTGGTCCACAGAGTGACTTAACATTAGATTTCCAGGTTCCCTTTTGATAATCTGCTACACACAATGATATACAGCACAACACTTGGTTACTTCCATTAAGCTGTTTGAGGGAAGCCGTAGGTGTTAACTAGTATTTCATATGGCTACTATGTGATAATATTATAGAGATGATATCTGGAAATCTATAGAAAATTCCGTGGCATAAATCGTTTAATTTATGTTTAAAAATCTTTAAACTTATGTATTTTGTATATATGAAATGAAATACTACATATAGTACTAGTACAGAATATAAACGCGTATCCCCCATGACAATGGCAAGATTAATATACATATTTTAAAGTAAATTAATTATATTGATTTTTTTTAATTCCACTCATCAATTTCCGCCTAAATTCTGAGACATTTCGAATTCAGCGGCGGAATTTAACGCCGCGAAAGTTGAACTAATATAAAATATATTTCCTCAACCAACAAATTAAGGTTATATCTCTGTTTAAAAAATAGGGTTACCTAACTTTTTTCACCATCGAACCTAAAACTCAATCAATCTTCAATGTAACAGCAGATACTGAATCACCCGCAAAGCCCTTTCTGTTTACATTTGTAAATATTTAAATCCCTTTCCTCCTCCCACCTCCCTACCTTTTTAATTTATACTTTAATCGAAAATAATAATAAAAATATCTGTCTGAAAAAGTTACATCCACCATTTCATCGTTCAGTTATACACAAACATAAATCATATTTATAATTCACTACTTTGTGAAGACAACGTCTACAGGTAATATCTCTATATATAATAAGACAGTAAAAATATTTTGTCTGTACATTGAGTAATTTTGACTGAAATGGATAGAGGGACACTTAAAAAGAATAATAGAAAGCAAAAAGATTTTTTTTGAATTTCTTGTCTGTCTGTCTGTCTGTCTGTCTTTCGACATATTTTTGTCCGCATTTTTCTCTGAAAGTACTGAACCGATTTACTTGAAATTTTTTTTCACCAATTACTTTGTTTTAACTCAACTTAACTACTAAAGTTTAGTTCATCAAAATCGGTTCATTAAAAAAAAAGTTATCGTCATTTGAAAGAAGTCGTAATTAATTCAACACAGAGATAAAGAACGATCTTGAAAGAAATATCAAGTAAATACAAAGATTTTTTGGTTGGTTCGTTCATATAATATATGTAACTAATTTAAAAACTGTACAGGAGATATGCAATTATTACAGTTATTTTACAAAGAATATTATAAATCGTTCAAATCAATAATTTAACATTTAAAGCATTTAAGGCTGAATGAGTAAATTAAATTATTCACTGACATCAGCACATTTAACAGAGTATATTATATAGGTAAAAAGAAGATAAAACAAAAATATATACGTGTAATAAATAATTAGCTTTATGTATATTTTATAAATATCAAATATCAACAATGGTCGTATTTTTTTATTTAAAACAATCAAAAATTCTTTGACGATAATGTCGTAAAAAAATCATATTAGAAGTCATTATTATATTATAGTTGTCAATCAATTCTGCTTATTAAATCAATAATCATGTATTTTAAGCGGGCGAAGCCGTGGGCGAGCCGCTAGTATGTAAATAATAGATGACATAATTGAAAAATTATAATTGTCAAATGAAGCGTTTAGCTCTCATTTTTATAATTGTAATTTTTTATACCATACTTGTTTACTTACCTCACAAGTCTTCACGGGAACGCAATGGAACAGGATAAAGTGTCCTATGTCCGTTCCCTGGTTCTAAGCAATCTCAATTTTCGGCCAAATCGATTTGGCCGTTCTTGAGTTACAAATAGTGTAACTAACACGACTTTTTTATATATATAGATGTCAAAGGGAGCGACTGTAACGTAAATAATATTATAATAGATCTATAGTGATTATTATTATTTGTAACAACTATTTACAACATGATTAGTTTTGTTAATTAAAAGAGACAATGTGTTGACTTTTGTATAACTAATTACATGGTTTCACCAGTAGCGTGTAGTCACAGCCTTGAGCTTCGGAGGAAGCGATCGAAAAGAACTAATTGTTGAATATTGCCTTTGACTGAAAGAATTTTTAAGAGATTATGTTTAGTCTTTTATTTGAACATTGAAGTATTTTGACCAACAACGTGGAGGTTCATGCCTGGAGTAGAGTTGTGACGCATGAGGGTGAGGTTTCCTTTAAAAAAAAAGAGTAAGTTGACGATCGTCGGATGATTCATTCTTCTCGTGTTTTTCGAAAAGGAAGAACTAGTGTAACAAAACAGCTATGTTATTACTGGTTGCATTGACCCACCATGGGCCCACAGGTCGAGTAGCTCGTAGGAGTTGTTTGTAATGAACATTCTTCATAGCAGTAGTCTAGGACTTGTAATGATACTTTGAACAGAAGATGTGTGATGTTGTAAATATACCGGCTACATACGCAATGGTTGTTGGTTCAATTTTCACTGGGAGAAAATTACTTACATTTGTTCACCTTGTTAACAAGATCAAGCACGGCGTTGAGTGCCTCCTCCACTTAATACGCAATGTCTCGAAAATTGGACCCAAAATGGAAGACGGAGTGCCAACCCCGCCTAGATACAGAGCGATGAAAAAAAATTTTTTAAAGTTATTTAATACATTAAATTATTGGGGAATATATGAAGTTTTTATAAAACAATCTCGTTATCGCTACAATAGCGTACGTTGTGGAACTACCCTCGAAGTTTTATATTTATTGGTCACAAACGTTTCATAACAAAAAGTTATAATTTTTTATAAGTTAGCATTTATACTACCAATATGAATTGAGGCCAGTCGTGGCGCAGAGGCACGAGGTGTTACTGTAAAACCGACTGGTTGTGGGTTTGATCCCCACTCGAGGAGATGAAATATTTACTTAAATTTATATTTCCATTTCTTCGTTCTGGTGTCGAGGTTAAGCGCGGCGTTGAGTTCTGCCACTCAACACGCAATGCCTCAAGAATTCGGTAGAAAGTGGGGAACGGAGTGTCTTAACACTAGGTTCCCTCTGCCTACCCTGCTGGGTGTAAGATACAGTGTGATTAAAAGAAATATTAAAATATAATATATTTTATCTAATAATCACATTAAATTCATACATAAAACTGAGAAACAAACATGTTGTGGCGATATTTTTGCTTTTGATATTTAAGCGAAATATTTCACATAAATATTCCTCGTAACTTGTACAACTTGTAAGATTAATCGTTCATTCGGTAAAAGCTGAAGGCAGTAATATGTTTGCTCTCTCATTGTATGTACGTTTGTGCGTAATGTAATATTATCATAAAATATATAAAAGTGTCATTAATATTAATAAAAACATGATTTAAAAAGTTTAAATTTCAAAAAATATATTAATAATCGACAATATAATACTAAGTAAATGGCAACTTCTAAATTATTTCTTCAGCCTTATACACTAAATTGGTCAAATAATAAACTTATAAATATGTATCTGTATAGTCGGTTACTTTTTAATCGAGCGGGAAATCTTTTCCTTCCATTCATAGCCTCAACGTCGCGTTAAGTCAGCTGATGGGAACTGCGCTATGTCGTATAGCAGGTTAGGTAGAGGACCCTCCATTCTGTTTATGATATTCTATTTTTAAGTTACGGCGTGTTGTCCCTATTTCGTTTTTTGCGGAAAAAAATAAATTATTATCAATAAATAATATTAGGACTTGAATAAGTTCCCGTTATTTTTTTTTGTTTAAAAAAAAATAATTTAAAATATAATGCTTACAATGACATTACTCAAAGTATTGTCCATCATTAGAGACCACTTTCTCCCAGCTCTCTGGTAGCAAGATGGTCTGGTAGTGGTTGAATCCCCCGTCGGAAAAACGACTCATCTTTCGAGGCAATCCAGGAATATATATTATATAAATCATACCCCGAAATGGGGAATCGAATCCACGACCGCTTAAAGGCAAACGCTGTCCCGCTGCGTTGATGATCTCTATATATTAATAGAATAAGTAATTGTAAAACAAAAAAAATCATTTTATAATATGCTGTATCCTTCATATAGCGGGTAGGCAGAGAAAACGTGTTTACACTGGACTAGTGTAGACACTCTTTTTTTAGCCACACCTTGTCTCATCAGAATTGAACCTAATACATCTTAAATCTCACCTAATTAATTAAAACAAATTCTAGTTCTTTTATTTTCGAGGAAAAAGTCCACATTATTGACTCTACATTATATAAGGCTGGCTATTATCTATTAATACAATGTGTTTGTGCCCTAAAGCCAAAGATGAAAGTGCCAAAAATAGGTCCGATCCAAGCACCTTTATTTGTAAAAGTTATACGAGAGTACGTTTGTAGGGAAATATTATTTACATTTATAGTTTATTTAATATGTGTTATTTACATATTTCAATATTGTAATTTATTTATTTATCATACATAAAATCATACATACATTTAATAGGATTTACATATTTTATAGTAAGTATTCGTATTTAGTTCATTTATATGAAAGCGCTCGCTGCCGTCGACCGAACCGGTAAGATGTTCTAACATTTACGCCTACCCACTTGTCGACAGCATAGTTTATATAAAACAGTTATAGTCGATGCTTGCCACTCGATGCGCTTTCCATACGTCAGTATTTATTGTGTTCTATATATATATATATATATATATATATATATATATATATATATATATATATATATATATATATATATATATATATATATANTATGTGTATGTGTGTGTGTGTGTGTGTGTGTGTGTGTGTGTGTGTGTGTGTGTGTGTGTGTTTGTGGTTCACTTTTGTATAAACTATGTCGGGATTTAGTATTTTGTGTCCAAATTATATGTACTTTAAAGTGATGTTGAATATACTCAGAGTAAACTGTGAATAGATTTTTTATTATTCACCATCAACACTACACCTTGTTTGTGACAGGTTATTAGACCTAAACAAAAATATGGCCATCTTTCGATTAGAAGTTCGTAGACCAGGTAACCGTTACAACTGTAACGTAATACCGGTAATAAAGTAATATTTATCACAATTGGAGAATGAAATTCAGGTCACTATATGTTTTTTTTATCGACTGCTACGTTGACCTTCAACGCACAAATCGAAATATCTCGAAAATTGAGCGAAAAGTGGGGAACCTGTACCTTCTGGCTGTTTGGAAATATACAGGGAACAACATAAGCGAGCATTAAGACTTTTCCATTAATCTACAATCTCTAACAGGGTAGCAGACAGCAAGTCTCTTATAACTCTTTTCTCTGATATAAAATGAAAATTGACAACTTGATTATTACCATTAATTGGGTGCAAATAAAAAAATATTCTATTTTCCGCCCAAGCAGAATGTGTCTGGTATAGCGCAGGTGGCGTTAAGTTCCACCACACATTAAGGACAACAACGTCCTTGTCCTTGTGTTTTTTTTTTTCAAATCAATGACAATTTAATTAATTTTGTTCTATTCAAAATAACAACTTACATGCTTCATTTTTGAACGTCAAATAATTACCCACCGGTTTACTAAAGTTACTATTTCAGAACTGAGAAGAACCGGCGCAAGAAACTCAATGGGACTTTTTTCTCTTTAGAGTAATTCAAGGTTTTTGATTCCACTATGCAATGGCCAGTTACCCACAGGTACCAAAAAAAGAGACAAATAACTTCTCCACAAGTTCACATTACCAAATACAAGCAACTTATACATTTGACACGTCTAAACGAAAAGTCGTTTAAGAAAAAATATTTTATTATTTTTATAGAAATGTTTGCTTTCATTGAATTTAAATAAAATAACTCCGAAAGAAGAAAATAAAGAGCCTAACTACAGTTAATTGGTCGCTCTACTAATTAAGGAAATAATTATAATTACTTAAAAAGTATATATATTTTGTTTAGCTTAACGCTGTATCCCGAAGGTATGTAGAGGGAACCTATCTAATCTTAAAACACTCCGTTCCTCGCGTTCTGCCGAATTTTCAAGGAGCTGCATGTTAAGCGGCAGAATTCAACGCCATGCTTCTCCTTCTTTCTAAAGCGAGCTAATGAAAATATTTATAAATAATATTTCACTCCGCCGAGTGGGAATCAAATCCGCAACACCCGCGTTTACAAGCACTCACTTGTTCAACTTGTTCTTGTTGTTTTAATTTGGAACATAAAAAGCTTTGGTGTCGTCGTGTCACACGGGCACAACCTGACTGTAAATGCGAGGGTGGTGGATTCGATTCCCCCTCGGCAGAATTATGTATTTTTATAAGCAGATGATTATGAAGAGACTGGACAAAATACGAATACAATATTAGGTATTAATTGTTTACATATATAATTATGTATAGAAACTCTTCCGCTGCCGACTAAGCGTATAACGCTGAAATTTGAGATAAAGGTTATAATTAAAGCAATTAATCTTATATGTAAAATTTTAAAGAAAAAACTTAACATAATAAAGAGACGGAGTGTCATAACATAAAATTTTCTCAACCATCCCATGTCCATAAAGGACATTATAAAATAACGTTTTATAAATTGTCAAATGAAATTAAACTATATTTTCTTATAATATACAAAATAGTTAATATAGTTTAAAACAGGACAAGTAAGACTTCATTCCGGCATTCGTTATCTCGTCGAGTCTCACAATATCTCATAAAGAGTTTAGCGCTAAGTGGTGTAACGCTGCCGCGACCCGCTCGAGGTGACACGCTCCGACGAGACGGTAATAAACGAGAGCTGTTTGTACAGATGTATTTGAAATTGTGTATGTATCAAAATAACTGAAGATATAATCAACAAAGTCACTTTCGTTAATACAACTGAAATACTATTATATAGTAATATTGATATATCGCATTTAAGCTTAATAAAAAAAATATCCTTACATTTTTTCCCGTACTACAGGTTAGGGTAGAGAGATACTTGTATGAAGACACTCCGGTTTCCGCTTTCCGCACAATTTTCCGGACATTGCATTTTGCGTCAAAGTTGCAATTGCCCCTGAGTGGGATACGAATCCATAACCATCGCGCTTACAGTCGGAAACTGTGTCGCTGCAGCACGGCGCCAGCAAGTTATAAAAGAAATTAGTTGTTGTCCATAAAATAACAATGAATAAAGTGTATAACATTAATTAAGTAAGTATATTCTATTTTAAATGAAACTATTTTAACCGGATTAATCGCGTATATAAATGTGTAATAATCGTGAAAATCAAAGAACTTATTAAGTATATTCTATTTGTGCAGCTTTCAGCGTGGTGTAAAAGCTTTGCGCCCCGGCTTAATAGCAGGTTGATGAATAAAACTAAAATACTTTTGCAGATAAATCAAATCAAATCAAATCAAATGAGCTTTACACTGTATCCCGCACATAGCAGTGTAGACTCTGTTCCCTACTTTCCGCCGAGTTCTGGAGGCATTGAGTGTTGAGTGGTGGAACTCAACGCCGCGCTTTGCCTCGACACCAGAGCAAAGAAATGAAAATATAAATATAAATAAATATTTCATTTCCTCGAGTGGAGATCGAACCCACAAGTCCACCCACAGTGCTATTTTTATTAATCGAATATATAGTCATTGGGAGTAATTGCAAGTGTAGGAACATATTCTATTATGTTGATTTTCTTTCTACATTTGTGTGATTGTGTATAAGCGGAACTCAATGCAGCGTTTAAATTTTTTTTATATGAATTTCAAATTATTTCTTGTAATTTTTCCTACCGAATTTTGCGACATCGTCTAGTTTTGTAGTAACTTTAGTACATACTCTTACTCATTGGTGTTCCCCTACACTCCTTAACCTATCTACATGCGGTCGTAAAGTAGTAAACTTAAAGTAATTGCGTACGTCCGCTCTATAACACAGTAAATCTTACTAGCAGTAGTAGTATCCATATCATCTATATAATAAAATTAATTGATAATTCGCGATGGTTCTACATATGAACCTTATAGAGCCTTCAATTTCTACATAGCAGCAGTGTTTATTTTTAAAAAAATAACATTTTTATTTCGAAAATTTCCTAATGAGAAACGATAAAATAGAAAGACGACAAAACGCCTTACTTAGTTTAACCAAATGGGAATCAGTGGTCACAGTCAGACACTGCGCCGCTGTGCCACGACGACTAAATCAAGTAATTTCAATAAAGTGACGCCCACCAACTCAAGAAAACATTCAAATATATTTTTCTCTTAAAACTTATTAAAAGTATATAAAATATCTCTCGACAGATGCCACTCGTGGACGCGACAGGTTTCAGTTACAACGTTGGTGATTGTGCTCCTGTCTCCGTTTTATTCTTTACTAGCGGCCCGCCCATGGCTTCGCCCGCTTAAAATAC